>CAUJNA010000056.1:118288-145788 GCA_963377175.1 Effrenium voratum
TTTCACTTTTCCTTCTAACTCCTTGTAGCTTTGTTCCACAGGGGCCAGCTCCTTGCGCAAGGAATCTGCTGCTTCTCGCAGAAGGTGACTCGGGTGCCCTTGGGTGCCCTGTGGACATTCCAGCTTTTGGCAGCGACGAGGGGTCGGTCCTGAAACCAACTCTCCCTGTTCTGAGGACGCCCTTGATGCTGTGACACTACAAAGGAACCACAAGACCCAACGGCCATTTCGGGATACCCCAGTCAGGCCCCACGTGGGTGGGCGTCTGTTTGTTGAAAGCAAATTCCGGGTGGTTTGAAAGAGAACCAATGGACACAACACCATTTTGGGGGATCCCCTAGTTCAAGCCGACTTTTGCAAACAACCCTAAAGCAAACCAACCCTAAACCCACCCTAAACTAACCCTAACCCCACCCCAAGCTGATCCTAAACCAACCCTAATTAACCAACCCTAATGGATGGGAGGATATCCGAGTTGCCACACCCAACTCCCCAAGGCCGACCTTAGCCACCACCTCGCCGCCGCGGAGCCTCCTCCTGAGCAGCTGCTGGGTCCGCAAATGGGCTGAAAGACCAGCAGAGGAAGGCGTAAACTCGGGGGAGCCAGCTCTGCGAAGCCCCGCTAAAAGTTTAATGGAAAACCCATTAGTTGGCAAAAAGTTTAACTTTGAGTGGTTTAATACGGAAACCCGTTAGTTGGCAAAAACTCAAAGTCCTAATATCCAGGCAACATGCACCAAACTAAATGGGGTCTTAAAATAGGGAACCCCCAAGAAGGAGTCCAGTGGTCTCTCTGGGGTTCCTTTCAAGCCAACCAGAAAAGGGATACCCCCCAAAAAAGACACACCCAGAGCTCGATTTAAGCTTGCCAAAGTACGTGTCTGTGGAGGTTAAACCGTTCAATCCAGTGTTCAGCCTTCGGTCATTCTTCCGTCTTCAGGGTTGCTCATGAAAAGCGGAAGGCCTGAAAAAGGAAGGGACATCTCGCTCTGATTCTTTGGGTGAGTTTGGCCCCTGAAGGGGTTTCCAGAGTTGCTTGTTGCCCCGATCACTGAAAATCTGCTGAGTTCAAAAAATAAAAGTCGTTCAACCACCTCCAAAAGTTATTGAGCTATTCAGTCCCTCAAAATCCAACCCCCACTTGGCCCATTTGGGGTACTTATATTTTTCAGAGTATGGTGCCATATTCCTCGCCTACCCTAAAACATCTGATAATATTGGAGAAGACCCCAGCTTATAGTACCAAGTTCAAACATCTATGGATTGAGCTCAACAAAAGCAGCGGATGCAAGGGCACAGCACATCAAGCTCCGGTACAGCTAGAAACCACGCAACACAGTCTCACAAGCAAAAAAAAAACGACTCGAAGGTGTTGGGCTTGAAAACTGAAAGCTTTTTCTGCTTTTCAAGTTGGCTGGTTGCTTGGTTGCTTGGTTGGTTGGTTGGTTGGTTGGTTGGTTGGTTGCTTGGTTAGTTGGTTGCCTGGTAATGGTCCCTCATATTAATCAACCCTAGTTTACCAATAGGGGGGTTGTTCCCGTGATGATTCCCCGCAAGGGGCACCCGCCCGGTTGCCCTGTTGCCCAACTGGTTGCTTGCTTGGTTGGTTTCTAGGGGTTGACTCCTTTTCCATTCTTTTCAACCATCGTTCTCTTCAAAAACCAGCTGTGTTTCCCCTAGGTCTTTGATGGTCTTTCCTGAAAAGATTCGGATCCCCGGAAAGAATGGACATGGAAGGCACTAGAGTTGTTCCGTTTCTCTGACAAAACACGAACCAAAAGGGTACCTGTCTCAACAGTCAGGATCTCCAATTGGATCACCAGCTGCCCCAGCGAAGTCACCGCCTTCCGCCGGGGCGCGCCGCGATCAGCTTCCACAGCGCTTCCAGCTGATGCCCCGCCTTCTGCGTCGCCGCCTCGGCCGCCGCCTTCTGCTCCTTGCACAAAGCCGGGCGGAACGGAGGAACAGGCCGGATATTTCGGGTCTTGGGGGGGAAACCAAAGTGAAAGCAAAGTAAAGCTTTCTGGGAAACCAAGGGGGAAATTTGAACAAAAAGAAGAGCCCAAAGAAAGATTCGGAAAACAAAAATGCGGGTCTACCGCAAAGTTTTCTGAGCCAAGCCCATTTGCCGAGTTTGGGTGTGCGATCCAGCATGTGTACGAGGCCCGTTCTCCAATCTCTGAAGAAAAAAACAACTGAGCTGTTTGTGTGCGGTCTGTGGGTAAAAAAACTTTGGAACAGGGGACCCTTTCAAAAGACATGACGATCCTCATCACCACCTTTGAGGTTCAGAAAAATGATTCGCCATGCACAAAGGAGAGGCTCTGGAATTCAAGGCGCCATGATGTTCCCCGGCTTTGGGCTTGTGGACAGATCCATAGAACGGATGGAAGATGCGGCAAAAGTGTTGCTTTTCTTTGGCAACCAGAGAGAACAACCCATCTCCACATTCTGAACGTGGGGATGCTCCATCGGGAAGCCACAAACCGCCAAAGGGTGGAGCCCTTCTCTTCTCCCAGTAACTGAACCTATGGGCATCCTCAAACAACACACCCGAAGCCGGCCAAACGGCTCATTTGAGCCACGGTCAAAAAATGACCAACGTTTCCAAGCAACACGGCACAAAGGGTCCCGACCCCTGTTTCGCTGGTCTTCATTGAAACTCGCCATAGAATGCTGATCGTTTTTACCGAACCTCAAATGACAAGCCAAAACCTGTCCTACCCAATGCTACTTGGCCATGGGTCAAAATCCAACCCGTACCCCCCAGTGAACACCCCACTCCCCACTAAAATAGGTTCTAAACTGGGTGGTGAATTCACCTACCAACATGGGATCCCAAAACGGTTTTGACAACCACAGCCATTTGGGTCTGAGGCTCTCCAGCTGCTCGCCTCTATGGCCAGGCTGTCACGACTCCCCAAACCAGGGCTCCCGAAAAATGTGTCCGACCCAAAAGGCGGGCTGTACATCCAGCGAAAGGAAACATGGGGGGTGTTTCTCAAAACGGAGCCCCTTTTGGATGTGTGTTTTATTTTCCCGGCGCACTAGAAGGAAGGAACATCCACTCTTGCTTTTCCGTTTGAGAAAATTCGTGAGCACCTTTGTCAATATTCTAAATACCCCGAAATCACATACCCAAAAAAAGTTGACATCTCAAATTGAGTGGACCCCAAAGGCGAGAACCTCCTCCTCCTCTTCGAACTTTTTGACGCCCAGACCGGACGCGTGACTCACGCGCCCGGAAGCTCCGCCCGAATTCGCCGCCGCCTCCGTGGCCTCCTCCGCCTCCGCGGCGTGCTGCGCGCTCTCGGCGGCCTGGACGTCCTGCGCCAGGGGGGTCAGCTTCTCCTGGAGCTCCTTCAGCGTCCTGAGCCGCAGACTCGCGGAAGCGGAAACGAGGGCCCGCGAGGGATGGACCGGATTTTCCGCTCTTTGCTTGCAACCAGCTTGGTCAGTTAAAATTGGCGGTTTCCCTTTGGGCCTCCCAAGAAAAAATCCCTCTCTTTTGTTGCAACGGCTTGGTTAGTGGAAGTTTATCCCAAATCAGGTTCTGTTTTTGCTGCAGGGTAGTTTCGCTTTGGGTCAACCCTAGTGGGGAAGAAGCCAATTTATTTTGAGTTGACATGGGGTTTAAATGGAGGTTAACATGCAGGATGGATTCCGGGAGCTGATTTGGGGTTTTCAGAGATTTGGGGTTGAAAGGGGTTGAAAGGGGCTGATGGACTACCGGACATTTGGACCCAACCTCAGGTATCATCTAACTGTTCAAGTGCAGAGTTGAGGACTGAAGTACCATCCCCATTCAATCAAGGCCGTTCAGCCGTAGTTGGATCCCTGTAAGAATAGGCAGCGGGCCAGGTGAAACAGGCTACATGGCTGCTTGTCAGAAGCCAGTCGGTGAGGGAACCTCCGTGCTGCCGCGAAAGGGACCCTTCATGGGCACCATTTGAGAGTTTTACGTCTACCAACCCTTTTTGATGCGTTTCCCGTATCAGCTGTCACGAGTACAAGTCGAAACTCGACAAGTCTAAAAGGAAGAGTGTTGGCAAACATATGCCCTCCTTGGACCCGGAAAGCGATCTCTGCCGGTTGTTCAAACTTCCCCCAGCTCCTTCGGGGCATCCAAGCAAGCGGCGCTCGCGGCAAAAGGGCCCCTAATGTGGAAAATACCACAACAAGGGAAATCCGTAAAGGCACCCGCGACTGTGCTTGCGGTTGGGACCGTCCCGACAATTCAGCAGCGAAAATCCGAGCTGGCTTTTGGTTTTATTCTACCAGGTTACCATGCTTCTAAAGGTTGATAGGGCCTTTCTATAGCCCTTGTTCAAGCAAGTTGCGTAAAACCACCTACCGAACTCGCCCAGTCGGAGGAATTTTGCTTCAAGGCTCTTCTGTGCCGCAGCGCGCTGCGCGAGCTCGTGCCGGGCAGTTTTCAGGGGCATGAGCTTGCTTTGCACCTCGGGCAAACGCCCCAAACGCCACACGCTGGCCTCAGTTTGTGTCTTGCGGCTTGGCTCGTCTCAAGCTCGGGCTTCAGGATTTGGCGCCCAACTTCAGGATTTGGCGCCCTATTTGACTTGGAGTCCCTTGGTTTTTGAGACAAGCAAAAGCATCCCCCTCCATAAGAAAAGGAAGGGGCAAAATTCAGGTTCGCCATGTTTTTGGTAAAGGGCCACTGGGAAAAAAACGCTCAGGTCTGCGCGGTCTGCAACTTGGCCATCATCTTGTTCAGCTCTTGGCTCGCGTTGTCCCTCACCTTGGGCGCCTCAAAACGCCTCGCGAAGTTCAGCTTGCCCTCGGCCGGATGAGCAGCTGCCCGGTCGATTTGGGGCCACGGCTCGAGACAAAAACGGGGGAGCCTCAGCAGGTCACAAGGGGCGGCTTTGGGCAAGTGAGACTGGCAACATGATTTGGATTCCCCAAGACGGCATGCAAACAGGATGGTGTGGGTTTGTGTTTGGGTGGCTTGCCCCCTCCCCGAACGAACAAAAATCCTGCGCGCGAAAAACAAAAAAAAGCACTCGACTTGAATCCAAGTGTCTTGAAGCACCATTCTGGCCTGATCCACGGATGCAGGATGAGAAATGCAAATGATTCCCAACGTGTTGGCTTCCCTTTGTCTAAGGTAACCGCCCAAACAAATGCTTGGCCAAATTGCTCGGCAGGGTGAGAGTGCCTCTGGCCGTTTTCCCTTCGGCTTCCCCTGAGACCGACCTTGGGGTCTAAAACATCACACAGGGCCCTGGCCAAAGTCCCTCAATGCAAATGAGCTCACGGACCCCGGAACCCAAAGACGAAGCACCCAGCCATGAGAGTAGCACGTTTCTCGTTGCAGCCTTGGCTCATGGCGGGATGGTACCCTCCCCCCATGCCCCAAAACACAAACACGGACACAAACACAGACAAAAGCACAGACACAAACAAACAAACACACAAACAAACAAAAAAACAAACAACAAACCAACCAACCAACACAACACATCACAACACAACACAACACAACACAGCACAGCACAGCACAGCACAACACAACACAACACAGCACAGCACAGCACAGCACAACACAACACAACACAGCACACACAACACACGCACACACACACACAAAACACAAAACACACAAAAAACACAAAACACACAAAACACACAACACACACACACACACCTGCATGAGCCTCAGGTAAAATGACTTGTTCTTAGGGTTTCCTGCCCGTGGCTGAAATTCAGGAGCTCCCCCTTGTCCCTCTCAAATGAATGTATGTACCACCAATCTTGCACGCAATCTAAATGGCCGGTGATTGGCATGGGTACAGATTGCAGTGTTGCTTGCCTTTGCGATAGCGCGACAGTGTCTGTTCAACGCGGCGATTTATCGGGGAGGGGGGAGAGAAGGAGAAGGCCCCAAAAAGAATCAAGTCAGTGAATTCCTGAACTGCACATTGTTGCATTGCCAAGAGTGTGGCTTTTCCTGCAGCCAATGCAAAGCGATGTTCTGGCGTTAGCAACCGAGGAATCCTGCAATCCCATGTGCGTCGAGTAGAAACCAACAAAACCTGATGTGGCTGTGGGTCAAAACCCAAATCGTACCCCCAGTGAACATCCGATTCAATCCAACCACTAAAATAGGTCCTAAAATGGGTGGTGAATTCACCTACCGACCAAAATGGGATCCCATTGGTTTGACCCACAGCCAAATGGCGAACCGCGTGCAGTTGAGTGCCAGGGGGGGGCTCTTGGCGAGCCTACCGACCAAAATGGTACCATTGGTTTTGACCCATGGCCATGCCGCGCCTCGCCCAGCGCTTTCTCCGCCTCCTTCACCGCCACCTCGGTGTCGCCCACCGCCTTCTGCGCCTGGTAGAAGCGCACGGAGCGAGCCCGTGAAGTCAGATGGCCCAGTGAAGCTAGTTATCACCTATACTACGAAACCAGCAATTCTTGCCCCACATTTGATTTAGGTGTCTCGTTTTTAGGGCCCCCGGTTTGGCTTGGTTTTAAGGGGGCAAAGGAAGCCAATCATTTTGTTGGGGGTTTTAAAGATGAACCCGTATAGGTGTTTCTCATAATGTTGATGGGTCCTGGAAGATTTGTTAGTCTCCTTTGGGTTTCCCGTTCAATCCCATCAAATCGAAATCCACCATTTGAGAAACATCCATGGATTGTGTGTGTGTGTGTGTGTGTTTTGTTGAGGGTACCCTGTTCGAAACGGAACCGAAGAGAGAACTGCAATTTTGGGGTCCCCCTATTTTGACACATGCCCGACATGGGTGTGTGTGTGTGTGTCTGTGTGTTTTGTTGAGGAATCCCCTATAATTGCCTTTTACCCACGGGTTGTGGCTTCCCTTCACCTGTCTTGAGGGCATGCCTTTCACCTTTGGTTGGGAAACCAAGCCGATTTCTTCGGGGCACATCTATGTTCATACCCAAATGGGAGCCTCCTTTTTCTTGAGGGCTCCCTTTAAGGTTGAGGGAAACCAATCAAACCCACCTTTAAAGGCGGACAGAGAGTCAATAATTTGCAACACGGGATGGAGTCCTTTCTCAACAAAAGTCAAGTGCGAGGAACTCAACCCCCGATGTTTCACCCCGAACCTGTTTTGACCTCCGTTTTACCGTTTGGTTTGTGGGCCCACTAATTTGGTTTGTCGCTTAAGAAGGAGTCCTCCAAAACTGATCTGTGGATCTATCGGTACATACAAAGTATGTCCGAAGACAGGGATTGCGTGTTCTTTGGGGTTCCGTACTGGTGCACCCCTTGAATCCGAATCCAAAGCGAGCGTTCGCTCTCCTTTTGCCTTTCTACACCCCTTAACACTAGCTTGCCTGTTGCCTTTTGACACCACAAAACTTGCTCCGTAAGCTCCATTTGCTTAAGCCCCCTGAAAAACAAATAAACAAATTGTGCAAGAGTGGTATGGAGTCCTTTCAAAGCCACTGAAAAATAACAAAACAAATTCCCTTGACCAGTTGGCGAATTCCTCATTTAATCTACCAGTTGGACGGAAAATCAAAGATACAATTTCCTTCAATGAAAAACAGAAAAGGAAACGACTTCTTCCTTTCAAAGCCACGGGGGAAACACACACAAAAAACAATGTCTTCCTTTCAAAGCCACAGGGAAAACACACAAAAAACAACGTCTTCCTTTCAAAGCCACGGGGGAAACAAACAAAAAACATTGTCTTCCTTTCAAAGCCACGGGGGAAAACACACAAAAAACATTGTCTTCCTTTCAAAGCCACGGGGGAAAACACACAAAAAACATTGTCTTCCTTTCAAAGCCACGGGGAAAAACACACAAAAAACATCGTCTTCCTTTCAAAGCCACGGGGGAAACCAAAGAAAGAACATCGTCTTCCTTTCAAAGCCACCAGGAAAAAACACACAAAAAACATTGTCTTCCTTTCAAAGCCACGGGGGAAACAAACAAACAAACATTGTCTTCCTTTCAAAGCCACGGGGGAAACACACAAAAACATCGTCTTCCTTTCAAAGCCACGGGGGAAACAAACAAACAAACATTGTCTTCCTTTCAAAGCCACGGGGGGAAACACACAAAAACATCGTCTTCCTTTCAAAGCCACGGGGGAAACAAACAAAAAAACATCGTCTTCCTTTCAAAGCCACGAAGGAAAAACACAAAAGAACGACGTCTTCCTTTCAAAGCCACGAAGGAAAAACACAAAAGAACGACGTCTTCCTTTCAAAGCCACGAAGGAAAAACACAAAAGAACGACGTCTTCCTTTCAAAGCCACGAAGGAAAAACACAAAAGAACGACGTCTTCCTTTCAAAGCCACGAAGGAAAAACACAAAAGAACGACGTCTTCCTTTCAAAGCCACGAAGGAAAAACACAAAAGAACGACGTCTTCCTTTCAAAGCCACGAAGGAAAAACACAAAAGAACGACGTCTTCCTTTCAAAGCCACGAAGGAAAAACACAAAAGAACGACGTCTTCCTTTCAAAGCCACGAAGGAAAAACACAAAAGAACGACGTCTTCCTTTCAAAGCCACGAAGGAAAAACACAAAAGAACGACGTCTTCCTTTCAAAGCCACGAAGGAAAAACACAAAAGAACGACGTCTTCCTTTCAAAGCCACGAAGGAAAAACACAAAAGAACGACGTCTTCCTTTCAAAGCCACGAAGGAAAACACAAAAGAACGACGTCTTCCTTTCAAAGCCACAAAGGAAAAACACAAGAGAACGACGTCTTCCTTTCAAAGCCACGAAGGAACAACACAACTATTGATTTCACACGTGGAAGTGAAACCAACAAATTTTCCCTCAAGGCCAGGCTTCCCAGGCCCCCTCCGCCGCCTGGTCCAGGTCTGCCCCGGCCCCTGCGATGGTCTCGTGAGTGGCCACGGCCTCGGAATGGACCGAGCAGACGCGCGCGCGCGCGCGCGCGGAACAAGGGGGGACACCGGACACCCGAAGTTGTGGCCGTTTGAAGGGAGCCCAAAACCGGATTCCGCCAAAGGTCCTACAGATCCAAGTTCAGCCTTCTCTTGCAAATAGATTGGTATTCCCAAACCCCAAAAGCATCCAATCCTTTTTGAACTTGTTGAACTTGGGAAAGCATCATGCCCAGAAACCTGTGGCAACTCCCTCTCCAACACTTTCCGTATGTCTTATGTGGCTCATTCGCCCCGCCTTCTCCATGGCCTCCTCTGCCATGGTGCATTTCTGAGTGGTTTCAGGCAGTAGGTCCTCGCCGCGACGCAGCTAAAGCGCGTTTAGTAAGATTGGAGGCTTCGTTTCTGAGCGAACTGCGGGGGTCTCTTCAAAGAGGAAAGCACTCATTTGAGAAAATTCCAGCAGTCACTGGCAGACTCCAACCAGTTGAACAGAAGTTTGACCCTCCCTCCAATAATGGCTGCTGAGGATCGGAGGGCTTTGCTGGACTACTTTCCTTTTGGGCCAGCCCCAGGCCACAACCAACCAGCCAACCAACCAACCATCCAACCATCCATCCATCCATCCATCCATCCATCCATCCATCCATCCATCCATCCATCCATCCATCCATCACTTCCATCCATCCATCACTTCCATAATTCTTGGAAAGCAGGCAGCAGAAGTCGGGCCCCTTTTTGTAGGGAACACTTCCCCATTCTTTCCACATACCCATCGCTGGCCTACAGTACCTATTACGAGCACCTGGAGTCTCCATGACCCTTAAAAAATGGTTGGTCATTACCCAAAATAATGGTTGGTCATTGACCCATTTTTAAAGGAATGGAAAAGGAATCGACCCCTAGACTTTGGCTCCCCATCTCCGCATCTCCTCAAAGGCCTTGGTCTCCCGTAGCTCCGCATCGGCCATCTTCACCTGCTTCTCGGCCTGGACGGGGAAAACCAAGGGACGTACCGCTGCAAAGTCATGGAAGGAAACTTAAAGGGGTCCCCAAATCCTGATTGCTGTTGACCCCCCTGCAAAAAGTTTAACTTTTTGGGGTTCAGCGGAAAACCCCTTGATTTCCCAAAAAGTTGACGTCTAAAGATCCAACCCAATAGCAGTTAAGAAACAATGAGACTTCTCTCGGAAAATGGAAATTACTTGCAGTTCCAGGATAATTTGGAGTGAAGTGTCCTGTGCCGTTGTTTCATGGTTACTTGCAAGTGTATATTTATTTTCCTATACCTCAAACTGACTTGAGAAACCTGCCCTGGATGGAACATGTTCCCAAGACGGCCAAAGCTGGACGGCCAAAGCTGGACGGCCAAAGCTGGGCCCCGAGCTGATTCCAATTCCGGAAAAGGCAGAGAGCAGCGGGGACGAATTCGTGGCACACTCACAATACCCTTAGGACACGGTAGGACTGACTCCCCAAAATTCCCAAAAATCAGCGGCACACTCACAATAATACCCTTAGGACACGTTAGGACTGACTCGCCAAAATTCCATGTCCGCTCCTGATTCATTGAGCAACGGGCAAAGGGGGAGTAGTGACCTGGAAGCCCCTTACGCTGCGTTGGCGGAGCGAGGTTCTTGGGGCCAAAACTGATTCAAGGCATAGGTGACCTGGAAACATGGTTGGCCCTGGCAAGCGAAATGTTGTTAACACCAATCTAAGCCCGTGCATCTATTTCTAACCAAACGAACCTGAAAAGGACACCTATGGTTCAAGGTTCAAGGTGCAACCCTCTGGTATCCACTTCAACCAACAACAAAGCGGACAGGCGCTCTCGCGGCGGTCCAAAAAACATGACCAAGCTTGTGACCTCTCCCAAGGCCCAATAAGTCTGTAAATGTTGCAAGACCTCAAAGCCTGAAATACAGGATCCCAAGTGAAAAACCCTTACAGTAATTGTGGTGGTCGCATCGCTGTAACCCCTCACGAAAAAATCCGCAGAATGACGGGAAGAGGTTCTCGAAAATGAGAAGCCCTGGATACGCGGCGTCTTTTCTCTTCTTCTTTTTTTCCGAAGCCCCCCCCCCCCCGAGGGCGAAACGCAGGCGACGCGCGTTCAGTAGCAGCACCTGAGCTTTGGCGTCGCGATACTTCGTGGTCAGCTGCGTCAGGGACTGCTGGGTCATCCTGAAGCAAACTCTTGGCCAGTACGCGGAAAATAATCTGCTCGGTCCAAAACAAAGAATAACCTTCTGCTTTATTTCTTACAGGGGGACTCTAGAAAGTGGTTCCGTTTCCCGTTAAAACCAACCCAAGGGTAGCTTCTAAAAGTCACATCCAATTGGTCTAAATATAGAAATGTTTTGCAGACGGATTGGCAGTTTGGAGGGGTTCCGGGGGTGGTTTCCCATATTCCCTCAAGAATCAGAGTTGCAAATCCCCAAACCACCAGTCCGTAACCATGACATACTTCTCGCTGAACGGTTGTGGACAATTTCCCCTGTGACACCATGAGTCGTCCGTCACTTGAAAGGGAATTTGAGCTGGACATCACCGGCGAAAAAATCGAGAAGGGGTGCAGCCAGCCACATAGCCAGCTGCCAGCCACTCTAAGGGACCCAAAAGGAAACTTTATTGTGTGTTTGTGCCACCCTCTTTGGTATCCCATGAAGCTTCCACTTTTGTAGGTCCAAGAGAGAACGAGAAATTGAGCCTGCTTTTGGGGTACCAGAAGCAAACTTGGTGTCCTTTTTGAGGCAGGGGTAAGGGGTAACAGGTAAGGAGCATTTCCCATCTCCGACACGCCGTCTGTCAGCGGATTTATCTACAAATATCTGACAATTTGTTGCAGCCCTGGCTTTGTAGACCCTTTTTGGCCTAAATTGGAAACCGAGATTCGGCGGCCGGCTGAATCGGGGGGTCCAAACATCCTCCCCTCCCCCCCCCCCCGTTTTGGCCGACCGACACGCCCGGAGCGGAATGGCGGTCCTGAGCTGGTTGGCCAACTGCACAAAGTTCCGGGCCACGTCGCCCTGCTGACCCCTCTGGCCCTCGGCCAGCTTTCTCTGCACCTCGAAAGCTGGAGCTGTGGGTGGAATATGCGGCCCCACCAACCTGGAGTCTCCATGACCCTGAAAAAATTGGGGGCATTACCCAAAATAATGGGGTAATTGACCCATTTTTTAAGGGTCGTGGAGACTCCAGGAAATTCCAGGGGTTGCACTGTCTCCAGATGGAATATGTATGCATATGTGGTTACCACCAACAACATCCAGAGCTGCACCCCAAGATGTGGGTTGTTCCTTTGGTTCCCCTTTTCAACAATACCCAAAAGGGTACCTGTCTCAACAGTCAGGATCTCCAATTGGAAGAGGTTGGACGTGAAAAAGTCAAAACGACAAATGAGGTCCCAAGTTTCTTAGGGTTCTTCGAACCCCAAAATGGTTTGCCTTGCTCCTTTGATTTCTCTTCAAAACAAACCCAAAAAGGGTACCGCGCCTCAAAGAATGGGCGTCCGGAAAACCTGCGCCAGACTGTCTCCCGACTGAGCATACCAGTCCCAATGCAAAACTGCAAACAAACAGAACAGCAAACAATGCAAGACAACAAGCTAGAGTTCGCCTCGTGACAGGGATAAAGCAGGTGTGCACAACAAGTCACAGCGCCACCAGATGCGTGGTCAAGCATCTGCCAGCCCCTCTTTAACTGAACGTGCTTTCTCGATTCTTTACCTTTCACGTAGCTTCATTTTGGCTAAGCCCCACAGCTTCATTTCACACTTTGCTTCAAGCCGACATACCTCACTCACACCCGTGCTTTCAATACTGTGGATGGGCGACATCCGGCACCACCTAAGAAACCCTGGAATGATGGTTCCCTGTAAATACCAACAAACCATGGTTTCCCATGCTTTCAAAATGGTGCAGGATTTTGTCCATCCACAGTACCAGGAAGTTCCCAATATATTTCCCTTTCTTCACCACAAGGCGATGTTCAAAGCAACCCTTTCAGGGGAAATAAATATGATAAACCTGACTCGGGCTGTACTTCTCACGCATGAGATGGGTGTCCTTGTTTGCGGATACCTTCTTGGGAATGGAAAGGAAATCAAGAATTGAGACAAACCCACACAGGGTTCCATTTGTTTGGTTTCCCCCGCAAAGGACTTAAACCCGTGTGTTCCAGTAAAGAACCCTTTTTAAGACAAACCCAAGCAGGGCTCTACATTTTTTTTAATTAACCTTAAAAGGATTTTAACCCGCCGTTCGGAACGATGGCATGCGGCACCACAGTGCAGAATCAACACATTCGAAGAGTCACATCTCCAACTAACTAGCGGTGCACCAAAATATATGAGAGGCAAAACCATGCGCGTCCAAATGGACCATAGAGCCCTGGACAATGCACACACACACACACACCAAGCAAGTCGGACTCTAAAGGAAAACCAAGAGGAAACCAATTACCCGGAAGGGTCCCGAACTGTTCACCCTCATATGGGTGGGAAAAATGGAAGCCGTAAGGGATTCACACACCCACACGGCTCCAAGGAAAAATCCACGGGGGGAAAAACCTTTTTTTGCCCTACCCACCGTGCCCGCTCTCGCCAAGGCTAGCCAGGCAGCTGCTCTCCAACTTTCTTTGGAATGCCCAGTTGATCCCAGTTTGTTTTTTAGTAGGTAACCACCTGGAGTCTCCATGACCCTTTAAATATGAGTTACTTTGTGTAATGACCCCATCTTTTAAGGGTCATGAAGACTCCAGGCAGTTGTGTCCATTTGGGTTTTCAAAAGGTGGTTCCCTTGGTGACCCGCATGGGTAAAAAGCGGAATCATGAGTCCGAAAGTCCTTTTACTGGCTTTCCTGAACTGACCCTCCGCTCCGTTCCCCTGGGAAAAACAAATACTTCGGCCTTCGGGTTCCCCGAAACGGGCGGTTCGCAGCGCCAAGCGCCTCGATCATGGCCTGGGAGTGGGGTGCCAAGATCTGCTCCGCCTGCTGCAGCGCCTGCAAGCTGCTGTTGTTTCCGCACAGCGCCGTGGCCTGGCGCCCGGGGTGGTCAGAACTGCCGGGGCCAGGGTTGAAAAATCCCGGGGTGGACAAAAAGGTCACTCAAACATGTTACATGGGATGACCATTGGTTGCAAAACCTCTTCAAAATGATATTTCAAGAACATGGGAAACGTGACCCATGCTCAATTTGGGGGCCAGGCTCTCGACAACCAGCTGAAAGCAAACCAACTTTGACAAGGAACCGAGTTTTAGCGAGACCTGGCAGAAATTCCAAAGAGGGGCACTTCACTGGATTGTGCTGCGGACACAAGGGCACCAGGTAAACCCTTTGAAAGGGGAATCCACTGCACAAAGTCTTGAGACACCCTTCAAACAACCCATGCCTACACCCCTTGTCTCAAAACACCGTCTTTCAATCCATCCACCCCTTTCAAAAAAGTCTGCTTACATGATCTCTGTTTTTTTCCCAGCCCGAATTCGACCTCCGCCAACCCCGACGGAGCGAGCGCCGGCTGCGCGCTCGCGCTCGTCGCCTGCTGCATGGCCTGCTTGGCTTCGGCGTCCACCTTCGACACATCGGCGCTGATCGCCTTGAGCTTCCCCTCCGCCTCCTTCGGCCGAGCAGCGGCCGCATTCGGCGAATGGAATGAGGGGCTCGGAATTCGGCGCCGCGCAGGTTTTGCTTTTGCATTGGGTGCTGTGGATGCAGCATGCTACGTTTTGCTGGTTACAAGGAAATATGAGGAGAATCCAAACAGTTGAAGTCTAAAGATCCAACCCAGCAGCACAGCTAGCTGCGTGGCTTTCCTTTTAAAGTGAAACCCCCGGCTCCTGTTGCTGTGCTTTTTTATGAAAGGGAAGCAACCGGGGTCCTTTTGGCTTGGCTATCTTTTGGAAGGGAAAGTATGAGAAGAAACAACTATTTTGGGGGACCGCTATTGTGGCTGGGTCACATGAGACTCATGACAAACCAGTAGTTTTTGTTTCAAGAACAAAACAAGCAAAGAATCAGAAGGGCGGAGAGGCCCGCACCGATTCTTATACCAACCTTCGCTTGCACCGAGCCTCGCCATGGTGCCAGGGCTTGCCACGTCCTTGATTTAACTTCCTTCAGCTGGGGAACGACGACCAAAATTTGAAGTGACAAGCAACAATCATTTCAAACTAGCCCCTCAGACAGGAGAGGCTCCCGGACAAAAAGGGCAGGAGCTTTCTCTTGGTTCCCATTCAAGCCGAATTGCAGAAGAGGGTTTCCACCTATTTTGAGACCCCAAAAACCCAAACCAATACCCAGAAAACCCCAGACCCGCGAAGGCCCAAAGTCCCTCTCCGGACCCACCAGCCCTGTCCTGGCGCTGCATGTTTTGCTTGGGGCCCAGAATCAGCGTCGCCCGCACCTGGCACTTGCGACCCAGAAAGGCGCAAGGGCAACCTGTTTGAGCGTCGCCATTCAGGGGTCGGCACCTTAAAAACCTACCAAGTTCATATCGGAATCCTGGCAAGTGCCATCAACATATGCTGTTACCCTGGAAAGATTGGGGGCTTGTCCCCTTGGTGTTGAACATGTAGTGACATTTTGTGTGTCCACCTCCCTCCTAAATGTTACTATCTGGGAAGCTTGACCCAACCTCATGCCCAATTCCTTCAGGCAAGCCTAAAGGCACGGTTGTGTTGTGTTTCTTTGGTTTGCCATACCCTGGATACCCAGTGCTTGAGATCCTAGGAACCTATCGCCTCATGGGCATCCCAGCGTCATGCAACACACAAAATGGCCAGAATGTGTAATTATCGTTCTCTGCATTTGGTGTCTCTTGAAAAGGAAACCAACAAGCAAAAAAAAACAGGTGTACCCTGTTGACGAGAGGACAAAGTGTCCACCCAACTACAATAAAGCGCAACGGAAAAATGTATTACTTCCAAAATCGATTGCTTGTGGGCAAAAATTCACCTGCCGAAAATGAGGGATCCATATGTATGATGTCTCAAACCCTCCTAGTGACTTCGTTCTAACTTGCCCTTCCGTCGAAAGAACGACAAAAAGCAACGATGCCATCTACGTTTCGGGCCTCGGCCCGGACACTCCACATCTGATCACAGATTGTACCACGTGTGTTTGATCATCTTGTGGGTGCATCCAGGAATTCAGAAGCGCCCAAAACGGTTCAGTTTGCCACTTACCTGGATCTCCATTGGGGTTACTGCTGCGAGTGTGTCGACGGAATAGGGCTTCGGCCCCCAAAAATGGATTTCAGGCTTGCTTTTGGCTTCCCTATACCTCCACCCCAATTTGGGGTACCGAGCTTCCTGGGAAAAAGACAACATCTACGCCCACATAAAATGTTTTACCTCCACCCCAATTTGGGTTACCACGCTTTCGGAAAAAGATGCACGCCCACATAATATGCTTTTAGCTCCACCCCAATTTGGGGTACCAAGCTTCCGGAAAAGAAAAAAACAAAAAACAAAACTAAAAACACATCCACGCCCACGTCGATTTCCATGGTCTTCCCGGACGGGGCCTGACCATCCCAGGGGATCTTCCATCCGCCGGCAGGTGGGGCCAAGCCCCGGTCAGCGCAGTGCGACCACACCTCCGACGCTCCGAACCACGCACCAGGAATCGACTCCACACGAATCGGAGCCGCCTTCTCCTGCCTTGTTGCCAAGATAACGTGGCGTCCAATCACCCCAAACCACTCATCTCTCTATATACAGAAAAAACCTCGATGTATGCATGTACATTAAATCAATATATATATATATATACATGTGTGACTACGTGCGACTATGTGTGACTCCGTGTGACTGTGCGTGACTGTATATATGTTCCAGGCCGTGGACCCCCCCCCCCTCCCCTCCCCTCCCCCCCCCCTGTGGGGGTGGGGTGGGGGGGGTGCGGTGGGGTGGTTGGGTGGGTGGTTGGGGTGTGGTTTGGGTTTGCTTAGTGTTGGTTTAGGGTGGGTGTAGGGTTGGTTTAGGGTTGGCTTGGGGTTGGTTTAAGGTTGGTTTAGGGTGGGTTTAGGGTTGGCTTGGGGCTGATTTAGGTTTGGTCTGGTTTCAGGTTGGTTTAGGGTGGGTATAGGGTTAGTTTCGGGTTGGTTTAGGGTGGGCTAAGGGTTGATTTACAGTGGGTTTGGGTGGGTGTTGGGATGGTTTGGGTTGGCTTTGGATTGGTTTAAGGTTGATTTAGGGTTGGTTTAGGGTTCGGGTTAAGGGTCAGGGGCGTAGGATTGGTTTAGGGTTGGGGTTTGGGGTTGGTTGTGGGTTGAGTTGTCCTACGTGTCCGGGATGCAAGAGTGCGAGTTCAGG
Organism: Effrenium voratum; assembly: GCA_963377175.1. Taxonomy (NCBI): domain Eukaryota; class Dinophyceae; order Suessiales; family Symbiodiniaceae; genus Effrenium; species Effrenium voratum. The sequence continues at coordinate 135,470 of CAUJNA010000056.1, forward strand.
GGCTGGAGGAGGGAGGGTCTGGGGACCGTGGGGTGTGGGGATTTGTGTGCTCCGGGGTTGGGCGGGGGGGGGGACCCTACCCTTGAGGGGGGGGGCTGGTGGCCTGGGGACTGGAACATATATGCATAATGTGTTTTACTCAGTGGTCATGTAGTGGCTGTTCACCTCAGTTTTCCTTGGCTGGTTGGGCTTGGTGGAGGTCAATAATTCTAGGGCTGCCTTCCCCCATTCTTTCCAGGGATCCTTCTTTCCAGGAAACCATCAAAACCCAGCGAAACAGGCGGTTTTTGAAAAGAACGATGGTTGCAAAGAATAATAGGGAATCAACCACACTTATTTTGGCGCCCCTACTGTTGAACCATGAACCATTAAACTCTTGAACCTTGAACCATTAAACTATTGATCCTTGAACTATTGAACTATTGAACCTTGCAGTTGAAACCACTCTTGAACCCTGAACCGCTCCCTACTATCCTTTAACCCAAACTTGGATTGCGGCTCAGTCCACGTGACTTGACGAACCTCCAGAGGCGGTTTTGCCTGCCATCCGCGAGGCAGGGGAATCTCCTGTCTGATCAACCAAGGGGCGAAGATCAGGGAATCGCCAAGAATATGATCAAAGAACCAAGCCCTGCTTCCACTCGCTCAGGGAACCAAACAGATTGGTTGCTTAGGCAACAGCTGTGAAAAAACAAGTGCAAGTTGCTTCGGTCGTATTTTTTTTTGGTTTCTCTTTAGACCGACCCCAAAAAAGGCAAACCTCACGGATTTAGCCCCCAGGTCTAAACGGGTTACATCGCCCCCGGGCGCAACAAGGTCTCTGGGCACGCCGCCTGTGTCCCTCCAAGCTTGTTGCCAAACCACCAGCCTGGCACGTGGGAGCGCACGTCTCACTGGGTTCACCCAAACGTTTCGCGGAAAAAACCAAAAAGCACGTCCCATCTCCCCCCCCCCCCCGAAACAAAACCCAACCAAAAACGAAGAAGTCAAGACGCCGCGGCGACTTCTCGGCCGCCAAATGGCTTAAGGGCCTTCAAAGTTGGGCCCATCGCGGTTGTCCCAGTAGTAGAGGAATACCTCCACAAAGTCCGACACCCTGGCGGAGCAGCGTTCGGTTGCGGTGCGGTTTGGAGGTTGGGTTTCTGGGGGTTCTTTCCCAAGCCTCAAAAACTACCGTGGATGGCTGCGAAATCCATGGCGCACCACTAAACCATGGTTGAATTCATGGTTGGTTGGCATTTATCCTTTCAGGTGGTGCAGGATTTCGTCCATCCACAGTAGGTCACATCCAAACCAATCCCACTCCCAAAGGGGTAACCAGAAATACAGCTGTTACCAGCGACCAGTTGGCGTGAAACAAGGCAGACATGAAACCAAACGTTTAAAGGCTACATTCACATAGCATTATATTACTGTATGTTTCGAAGAGAACCATGTACCTCCGTCCTACAGGACAAAGGGGCGACAATTAGAGAGTTGTGTGGTTGTGGAGAATTTAAGTATCCGTTCCCTCTTTTTAAATGGACCATAAGAAATACCATTCTTCCCCGACCGCCGGGCCCCCAATACTATACTTTTAGAATATGCCAATTCAAAACCAATACTGAGCTCTCGGATTTCTCACCCAGACCATGTCGGGCCGAAGAGCTCCGGGTCGTACTGCAAAGTTGCCATTGTCGGGCCGAAGCTCCAAGAATACGTTTCCTTTACTACGGTCGTACTACCGGAGCTCCGGGAGTACGTTTCCTTCACTACGGTTACGTTTCCTTTACTACGGTCGTACTACAAAGTTGCGATTTTCGAGCAAAGCTCCGGGAGTACGTTTCCTTTGCTACAGTCGTACTACAAAGTTGCAATTTTCGAGCCGGAGCTCCGGGAGTACGTTTCCTTTGCTACGGTCGTACCACAAACCTGGACCTTCAAACTCCGGGAAATTTCTGGGTGTTTTAGGAGACCTCTACGATACGAATTGCGTCGCTTCCAGTCGTGCATTGGCCATACAAAGTAAATACACCTCGCAGCACTTGCCAACGTGCCAGTGAACCCCATGGGATGCCTTGATCATCAAAACTACAACTTTTCTGATTTGCGGGAGTTTGCGGGTTTTTGCGGGAGATTTGAGCGAAATTTACGGTTGTTTTGCGGTCAAAATGGGTACGTATTTTCTGCACCGCACAACTTTGGACCGCCGTTGCATGTATTGACAAACTTTCGGGCTGCTTCAAGTCGTTTACTTTGCAAAGCTTCTTTTAACCTGTCAAAGGCCGCGAGCATTCCAATAGTGTGTTTTCTAGGAGTTTAGGAGTTTCAATTTTTTGCGGCAAAAAGTGCTACGATTTCCCAAATATCCAGTCAAAGGCGGAAACTACGTGTTTTTTCAGAAGGACGAAAATCCAGGAAGTTGCCATTTTCAAGCCCGAGCTCCGGGAGTACGTTTTTCCTTTACTACAGTCGCACTACAAAGTTGCGATTTTCGAGCCGGAGCTCCGGGAGTACGTTTCCTGTACTACGGTCGTACTTTTAAGTTGCGTTTTTTCGAGCCGAAACTCCGAGAATACGTTTCCTTTACTATACGGTCGTACTACAAAGTTGCCATTTTCAATCCCGAGCTCCGGGAGTACGCTTCCTGTACTACGGTCGTACTACAAAGTTGCGATTTTCAAGCGGGAGCTCCGGGAGTACGTTTCCTTTTTCTACGGTCAATACTAGAAAAGCCAAACGTCTGCCCCTTTCAAAGTTTTTACTACAAGCCATTTGAAAAGATCGATTTTGGGCCCGCTTCAAGGGATGAGCATCTTTGACTCAAGGGCGCTCAGATCTCTTTTTTCGAAGGGAATCTCCCCGCCCAAAATTCGGCGGCCACCCCCTCACCCATGTCTGCTGGCCCTAAGATCCTGTCCGGCGGGCCTTGAAATTTTCGGGGTTCGTCGGCGTCCAGCTCCAGGGGCCACACGTCAGACAAACCAGCCTTGTCTCACCAACCAGCCCAACCAACAACCGCCCAAGCAAGGCGCATCCCAGCCCGCCCAGCCCAGGCCCTCCACCAACCAACCCAAGCAAAGCCAGCTCGCCCTGTCCTGTGCATCGCCTTGCCCTTGCCTCTGAGATTCCTGCGGGCCCATGACATCAATTGGTCCTACGACGACAGAACCTGTCCATGCCTGAATCGCCACTTGACAGGCTCTGCTGCTTGCAGTCGAACCACAGACGCTGCGCGCTCGGCTTGGCCGAGGCGGGCAACGCGCAGCATTTACAATAAATATGTTTCGTCCCCGAGGCTGGTTTTACTAATGGGGGGGAGTCCGGGTCAATTATTAAGGGGGAAGGGATTATCCGCCGCCCATGTATTTGAAGCCTGAAACGCCGCAAGTTGGTGCGTTGTTGGGATCGGACCCCCACCCAAAAAAAAGAAGAAGTTGGATTTCCAAAGGGGAAGTCCAATGGGAAGCCAACCTTTTAGGCACCCCGACCCAAATTGGTTGCCTTCCAAAGGGAAATCCAAGGGAAACCAGCAATTTAAACCTTCAATTGGGTTGGCTTTCTCATCGGAAAAGCCCAAAAGAAGCAAACCATGTGTTGCGGCTTTCCGATACGACATGCCGGCAGGGCCCAGGCTTTGGCACTTTCTGATAAAACTTCCGGCCATGGTTCGCGCCCTTCTCCACATAGTCGCCCAGCAGCGTCCTCGTGGAATTTCGGCGTCCCCGAAATTTTCCGGTGTCACTTCAAAGGTTCCTTCAAACCCATCAGTACCCCGTTTGGGCGGGTTTCCGTTTCACTTCAAACTGCCCTTCTAACTACTTCGATTCAGCCCTTCTAACTCAACCCAACAAACCCAAAAACGCATGTGCCCTCAAAGAAAGACATACCCAGACTCGTCCAAAAATGACGCTTTGTCATCACTAGCTCCGCCTCTGTGAAGCCAGTTTGGCAACTGCAAGTCCTGATGACAACCTCGCCGTGGTCGTTACCCTGGGAGATCACCGTATAGGCTGATGCTCCTTGTAGAGGCCCGGTTGCCTCTCACAAACGAGCTCTCGTCTGCCTAATTTGCGGCCAAATGTCGAGCGGAAACGACAACCAAACATACCCTCCTTCAAAGGAATGAGGGTTGAGCCTACCTTCCTACACCGACGCCATCTTCCCTACACGTAGATGAGGATGTGCCAAGCAGCCGCAGCCGCTGGGGGGTACCCAGAGATGACATGGCCGTGCAGGCTTTGTGATAAGACCCGAGAATATGCCGCACCAACCTTGGAAAACCGGCGCGATGTGTGGTGACGTGGTGGTGAAATGCACCTTCATTGGTGGCAACAGAAACCCTCGGGCAAACGGTCCCACTGAGAATCCGGCGCTCCACAACCATGTCTCCCTGAAGTCCATTTTGTGGATGGTTGCAAATCCATTTCGCACCACCGAACTCAGAAACCCTGCCTGGTGTCTGATTCGACTCCCCAACGCAAATACCAACCAACCTTATGGTTTCACCCACGATTTCGCGAAGCGCCTGCCTGACCGGGCCTTGGTTCGTGATGCGCGGTGTTTTTTTCGAATGGCAATCAAGAACCCGAAAGAAGGGATGGTTTGGGTAACCCGAAATGGGATCCAACAAATGGGTTCTAGGATCAAGAACGCAGGGGTGTCAATCAACTACCCTTTTTCAAGCATTGTCAAGGTCGCTCAGGTGAGTGGTTCAAGGAAATGAGGCTAGTTTCTGACTTTGACAACAGAACCGTCCGAATAACGTACCCTGAGGTGTTACAGGGGTCTAATGGGGTATGCGAGGAAGAGAGGTGGGAAGGTGTAGGGCCTTGTTCCCAACCGTACAACCAACCAACCAACGAGGGAAATTTATAATACATACCCCCCCAGAAATGTTTGCCTGGGCTAAAGAACTGCTCCGCTCCCCTCTGAGCCCAGCGCTGCGCTGCGCCGGCCTGGCGGAAAAAACCGAAGACGTCTCGGATGCCGAAGCGTCTCCCGCTTTTTGGAAGCCCCTTTGGGGTTTCAACGAACGAGCTGGCTCTCTCCAACACCTGGTCCAGCCATCCTGCTCCCAGGGCAACATGGAACCGTTGGATGCTTGGGGAAGAGGTCCTGGTCTGGACAGTCCTTGTAAAGGGGCCCACGTCAGGCGGTACTTGGGGGATGTGGTCGCTGCTCTGTGGATTCCCATCTCCACATTCTCATCGTGGGGCACCCTCTTTCGGGTGGCTCTGGAAAGGATTTACCTGGAGTTGGTAGGGACTGAACAGCCGGGGTTTAGTCAACCAGGGTAAGGAAGCTTGTCAGGGGAGCAATGACAAGGTTCCCACATGAGGAGTTTTTGGTATATGGGAAGGGGGACCAGCATTGAACTAACGTCTGCTGCCAACCACAAATAACTGATCACGCCAATTGACCCATAGTGAAAACCTGGTACTAGAGAGGCCCCCTAGTCGACGCGCAGGAACCCAAGGTTTGCAAACATCGCCCGTATGCTGACTGTATTTGGCAAAGACCATCTTCCCGGCCTGACGCTGCTGCATAAGCTGTTGCTGTGGCATCATCTGGTTGGGCTGATTCATGGGCTGCCCCATGGACCCAATAGAGGGCTGTTGAAGCTGCATCTGCCTCACAACCGGCACTCATGGGAAATACCAGGTTCGATGATACCAGGGTCATGACAAGTTTTGTCACCTCAAAGGGGTCCTGACTTGATGGCGATTGGAAACCATGTTGCGATCCGGTTGCTCCTTGGTAAGTGGGTACATGGTCCCCAAACCCAGCCAGTTGGTACAGAAAGTTGGCCGCAGGAGCAAAGTCTCGAACTCGCCCGTGCGTGTCTCATAGGATTCAAACTCCCCCTTAACCCCACCTCCCCTGTTTTCCCCGGATTAAGACCCTGAGACGGCCTGGGCCTTATGTTGTCGGGAGTGAATCCAATGAGTGGTCGCAGCCAAAGGTATATTTTTCGTGTGAACCAAAAAAAGTGGGTGAATTATCATATTTCACCAGCCTGAAATAAGGTGGTTTGGGTGCTATTCCCCACATAAACAACCATTTGGGGTGAGGTCGTGTGAGGTCGTTATAATTCACCCAGAAAAAAAAGGTCTTACTATGCTTTGGACCAGGAAAAGAGGCGGAGGCGAGGACACTGGGAGGTTCTCCACTTTGCACAAAGCCCGGTTGTTCAAAGGGCTGTGCACCGCTTGGCTTCTGGCTATCAGCCACACCTAGCTGTTTGCGCTCCCCAACAAAGAAGCAGCCCTAAAAAAGGCACCTCAACAAGGGAGAGCGGGCGATCTCTTTGATAGGCTTGGTTGTCAAGTTGTGTATATATATATATATATACAGTACACGTATAATTAACCTGGGTCCGTGGGGGGGAGGTACCCTATATAATATTACTTGTAGAGATAGGTATATCACACACACACACACACACACACACACACACCCTTGTTGGAAGGAAAGCTTAACAGCCAAGCAGCAGCTGCTGTTGCTGAAGCTGCTGCTGCTGCTGCTGTTGCTGAAGCTGCTGCTGTTGCTGCTGCTGTGGTGAAAGCTGCTGTTGGAACTGCCTTGGCACCACCAAAATCGCCAAACTAGGCCCCTGGCCTCCTCAAGACAGTGACTCTGAAACGCCAAAGGGACACATCAGGCCTACTATCCAATCCTCATCTCGTGCAGCTGCCGATGATCCATGACGGCCCCGTTGCGATGATCCCAATTGAAAGCGGCTGGCAACTAGCGGCCCCTCCATTGATTTGTCAATGTGAGCTTCCCTGCTACATCTCCCGAAAATGCCTGTGAAATCCGTGAAGCCTGTGAACCCTAACCTCCTCAAGACATGATGTGCTCTGACACACTTGTTAACCCTTTTTAGCACTTAGGTTTCGGTGGTTCAACCTGATTTCATGGGTGTTCTAGAAGTACCAAACTGCTTCCGCATCGAGCCTCCTCATTTTTCGGGGATGTTTGTGGCAAATTGCACGGGGTTTTTCAACCCACACGGCCATTGGAGGTGATGGATCCTCTTTTTCGGCGTTGCTCAAAATAGGAATCGCCCCCCCACCCCTGACATGCCAACCCTTTAAAGCACCTGACCAGGCTTTGCCGTTGGGGTCCCTTAAGATCCCATTTCCAGTCAGATTCACATTCATTTGGTGCTCCTTGCTTCCCGGCGCAAATTGGCAAAGGTCGTGGCGGGTTCTGCATCAGCGGCTGGCCCAATTGCTGCTGAAGCTGCTGCCTCAGCCAAGGGGCGAATTCACCGCACAGCTTTGAGGCTTCGGTTTCAGCTTGAGCGGTCCCGGTGGTTTTTTTCTAGGGGTACCTTCTCCATTCTTTCCAGGGATCCAAATCTTTCAGGAAACCATCAAAAACCCAGGGAAAACAGATCCGGTTTTTGAAAAGAGCGATGGTTGAAAAGAATGGACAAGGAATCAACCCCTCAAGTTTTTCCGGCGGTTGAAACCGCCCCAACTTTGATGGTCCGAGGGCTGAAGTTGTCCGAGTGACATCGCACGACTCCATACCACCTGGGGGTAAGCCTTCAAAAAGAGACCCCCTGTTGACCGAGGACAAATAACTTAAGGCCAGGGTATGTGTTGTGTACCAAAAAGGGCAACCAACACTCCAGCAAAATGTGTAACCAATTCTGGTTCGGCCCAACGTTGGACCGGCTTCATAAGTCACAATCAAAACCCGGTATAAAAATGGTCTACCCAGAACCATGTAAAGAATTAAGAAGGCGGCCGCAACTATTTCTGGCTGGGACTGCCCCTTGGTAACCTTCGTCTACCTGAGTTTTGATTGTGGCTCTCATTAGGAAGCATCCGCACAGATATTGAGCAAGGAGACGTCCGAACCGATTCTCTTAAGCCTTCAAGCCTTCAAAGCCAGCTGCGAAGATGTTCGGCCACTCTGTTCCCGCCACTTTTGTTTCAGGATGAGTTGGGTCCATTCTTTCAAAATGCAGCTTGAAATGCTGAAATCTCTCGCGAAAGTTTGGCATGCGTGAAGCTCCCAAAGCTGCACTGGGACATGCAGCAAAGAAAAACACACGCCGGTGGTTTTGGAGCTTCGAGCTGTCCAAACATGTTCTCCCTTGTCCCTGTGCATGTCTTGGAGCGTTCCGTCCTTTAAATATGCATTTGTTTGTTCCTGTGCATTGTTTTGGCAGCTTTGGGAGTTTTGTCCTTTCAACAGCTTTGGCGACAAGTCTTGGCCGGCAGTGAAATCAACGGACTGAAGGACGAGCCAACTGGGCAAACATCCCCCCCGTTCCATAGAGCACCTCCCTTGGCACCCGCTAAAGGGAAAACATGTACGTGTAAGTGTCCTTTTCCGCGGCGGCTGCCTGCGTCATTTCAGGGGCGACGAGACCATTTTGAGGATGTGACCATGGGTCAAAACCCCGTACCCCCAATGAACATCCCAATCCCCACTAAAATAGGCTCTAAGATGGGTGGTGAATTCACCTATCCCAAAATGGGATCCCATTGGTTTGAAACCCACAGCCACGTCACTTTCAACCGAACCCAAAATACCGTCTTTCAATCAAAGCGGACAGTCAGCTGTCTGAGCCAACGCGGCCGCGGGGGTTGTTCGAAATCGGGGGGTTTCTGGGAGGGGTCCAAAACGGGGCCGTTTTGAAAACCCCGGACACTTGTTTGCACCCTTCCCCGCAAAAAATCACGGGGACAAAGGCGCCAATAGAGGCTTGTTGGTTCAGGAAGGAGTGAAAGACGGCACTTGTCACCAGGCTCTCAGGCCCCTGATGAGGGTGGTAGCCTATCCCTACCAAAGTTGGAGGGCTTCTGCAAAAGGTAGCCTTCTAAAAGCTCCCTGTCAGTTTCCATTGTTGGAGGGAAGATAGATGGGTATCGGTCAAAATCAAACAACCAGGAATTGGACCGCAGGTTTAAGTCCTTGGTTCCATTTACCAGGGTTCCATTTTGGGCACCGATTTTTGACCCGCAGCCATATAGCCCAGGCGCTGTAGAAGTTGCTGTTGATTCACCGGCATTTGGGGCGGCATCGTGGGCATTGCCTGCTGCTGCATCAGCTGCTGCTGCCTCGGCATCGAGTCCCATTAAGTCGTCTACAGAGGGTCTATCGTTCCCACACACCAGAATTACAACTGGGCTGCCCTCAGATCCCCTGCTAAAAGTGACTAACTTTTAGTGGGTTAAATGGAAACTACCACCAAACACTAAAAGGCTAAAAAGCTAAGAGGATGGCTGGGAGCCACCATGACAACGCACCAGAAAGGCCCGGGGAAATTCACGAGTCACGAGCTCATAAGTTAGATCAGTGAGTCTCGGGAAAAGAAAAAGCTCATTTATCTATCTCAACTGCACTTGTTGGGATTCACTGCGAGAATAAGCTTCCATTTGCTTAAGGTCCCTGGCAAAAATAAAAGAACATCTTTCCAGTAGTGATAGATTCCCTTTAAAGCCAACAGGGAGGGGGGGGGCGGGAAAAAAACTTAAACAAATGGAAGTAAGTGACTCATTCCGCCAAGCGTCTGCAGCTGTTGTTGCAACATCTGCTGCTGCATCTGCTGTTGCATCATCTGCTGCTGCTGCAGCTGTGGCATGCCAAACCCCATCTGGGCCATCTTGCCCTGACTTTGGGGCACCTGAACGGATGGCGCAAGCATGGACCCTAGCCGAATTCGAGCAGTTCGCGTCGAAAATCCTACTCACGGAGTCTACCCAAAACCCACGGCAAAGCACCAAAAAGGCTCATAGCCGCGCCGGTTTACCAATACTGTCCCCCAGCAACCAACCTCAATCTGCCCAGGCTGTTGATGGCTCACTTTCCGAACGCTTTGCAAACTTGCTTGGGTATGAGTCACGGTATGAGACAAAAAAAAGAGGCGATGCCTCAAATGAGTGGCGTCCTTTTTTGTGTCCCGTTCAACCACCCCGCCAAAAAAAAAGAAGCTATCTCTCGCTTCAAAACCACCCCTGCCAGCAACACGACCGGATCTGCCGCCTCCGCCGCCAGGTCGCTTTAAGCGGGGCCAAAAAGCTGCGGGGGGGGCGGGGGGGAGGTCGTGGAATGCCCGCACCTTTCTCACGGCCCAGTCCAATGGCTTGATTTGGGTGGCGCTTTTTGAAGTTGGACCCACAAAAATGGGTCCATTTGGTTGATTTGGGTGCCTTTTTCATGGTGTGGGTGTCCTTTTGGAGGGTGGACCCCCGAAAAAAATGGGTGTCCTCTTGGTTTACCTTTAACACCTCAAAAAGGGTTCCCTCGAAACAAAAAAACATGTCACACGCCATTCGCCAAAGGTCACAGAAACCCCTGGGTTTCCTTTTCGGGGG
>CAUJNA010000056.1:155788-190788 GCA_963377175.1 Effrenium voratum
TGTAGTGTTCTGATGCGCCGAGAAAGGCTCTGGTCAAGCTATGAGGGAAGGAAAAGTTGGGATCTTGGCGGTCGGCGGTTTCCTTTTAATTCCCCTTTAAATCAACCCTAAAATGAAAGGCCATCGAAAACACACCTGTTGGGCGGAAAGTGCCGCTGGCCCCCTTGCCAGCCAGTTTGAGGGCGATTTGTTGCTCTGGAAGCCCGTGGTTGATCAATATTCCCTTCAGCCCCCAGTTTTGACCATGCATAAATTTCCCCATGTGGGACATATCATCTTTGTAACGGATTTTCAACCAATGGTCATCCCATGTTTCAGGGACTCTTTGATCAACCGCCATGTAGGCCAAAACCAAAGGCCTGCCCCCCAATATCTGACACGAGGTTCGAGAGAATCGGAGGCTTTCGGATTCGGAACCATGTTCCGATCACCCACAACGGGAGAGAGAGACTACTCATTGGCGGTTTGCCGTCACTTGCTCATTTGGGGATGTGTCAGAATATGCCAAAATAGGAAGCTCCCAAACTGGCAATTGTCCTTGTGATTTCCCTTCAAAGCAACGTAATTCAAAAAACAACTGGTTAATGTTGACACCCGCGTGACCCCCCCCTTGCTTGGAGAATCCAAGCAGGGCCATGGGTTCCCACAAACCCCATGGCGCGTGGAGTGCTTTCCAACTTGGACTCAGAGTTGAGCCACCACTCCGAGCCATGGCTTAAGCCCCGGTCTTCCCAGCCGAGAATTTCTCCCGGGAGGGTTCCGCCAGTTGAAGCCCTGAGAGCCGCCAGACTCCCAGGCCCTGCAGTCAGGTCCTGGGTCCGCAGCTTCAATCTGAGGAGTCCTGGCCGAAAAATCCCGCCTGCGGCTCTCCCCGAGCCCGGCTTCGAACAGCTGTCTGGAAAAAGCAGAACGGCGCGCAGCGGGCGTCTGAAAATGAGCCGCCAAAACCCTGCGCCAAACTGGAATGGTCCTTCGGTTTGAAGACTCGCCTTCGTTTGGTGCTTTTTGAATGTAATCTTGTAGTCTCTTCGTGGTCTCGCTGTAGTCTTCCTGTAATGATTATTCCTCCCACCGCAATTCAACAGAGCCAATGTTCACATAACACAACTTTCTGTGAAAAAGGGCTTCGTTTTAGGCTTCGTGCGGCCTTCGTTTCAAGACTTGCCCGCGCAATGCGCGATCAGAATCCTTAGCTGCGAAGACTCGCCTTCATTTGTTGGAGGGTGTTCACCTTATTACACTCCAATACATATCCCTAGCAACCCTTTTAGTGGTAGAGAAACCACCAAGCCACACCACCAATTATGGGGTAGCTGAACCTTGTGTTCCGAAATCTGCGATGTTTCTGGGCTTCCCACAGGAACGTGTGAAAGAAACGGTCCATCTGGGTGTCTGTGTTTTTGTTTGATATAGCGGGGAACCCAATGGATTTCAGTTTTCCTTTTGGCTTCCCTACAACCAACCAAAAAGGGGTTCCCCAAGAAAACAAAAACCAATGGATTTCAGCTGTCCTTTTGGCTTCCCTATTAATACCAACCAAAAGGGGTTCCCCTCCCCCCCAAAAAAAACAACAACAATGGATCTCAGTTTTCCTTTTAACTCCTGGCTTCCCTATTACAACCAACCAAAAAGGGGTTCCCAACAAAAAGCGCCACACCTTTCCCCGCTGAAGAAAAACCCAAGCCCGTTCCCTTGTGAGGCGGTTCGACTTCCATGCCCACCGTCCTGCGGTCAAAATGAACCAACACCCTTTATGGGGAACCCTGCAATGGATGTCAGTTGATTGTTTTTGTTTTTTTCATTATAACTAATACCTTTAAAAAGGGGTTCCCCAAGAAAACAAAAACCAATGGATTTCAGCTGTCCTTTTGGCTTCCCTATTAATACCAACCAAAAGGGGTTCCCCTCCCCCCCAAAAAAAACAACAACAATGGATCTCAGTTTTCCTTTTAACTCCTGGCTTCCCTATTACAACCAACCAAAAAGGGGTTCCCAACAAAAAGCGCCACACCTTTCCCCGCTGAAGAAAAACCCAAGCCCGTTCCCTTGTGAGGCGGTTCGACTTCCATGCCCACCGTCCTGCGGTCAAAATGAACCAACACCCTTTATGGGGAACCCTGCAATGGATGTCAGTTGATTGTTTTTGTTTTTTTCATTATAACTAATACCTTTAAAAAGGGGTTCCCCAAGAAAACAAAAACCAATGGATTTCAGCTGTCCTTTTGGCTTCCCTATTAATACCAACCAAAAGGGGTTCCCCTCCCCCCCAAAAAAAACAACAACAATGGATCTCAGTTTTCCTTTTAACTCCTGGCTTCCCTATTACAACCAACCAAAAAGGGGTTCCCAACAAAAAGCGCCACACCTTTCCCCGCTGAAGAAAAACCCAAGCCCGTTCCCTTGTGAGGCGGTTCGACTCCCATGCCCACCGTCCTGCGGTCAAAATGAACCAACACCCTTTATGGGGAACCCTGCAATGGATGTCAGTTGATTGTTTTTGTTTTTTTCATTATAACTAATACCTTTAAAAAGGGGTTCCCCAAGAAAACAAAAACCAATGGATTTCAGCTGTCCTTTTGGCTTCCCTATTAATACCAACCTTTGAGGGGGTTCCCCAAACGGGAAAGCCACACCCCCAATTGCTGCCATGGCCCGACTGCCCCAAGCCTGCGGAAGGCTCCAGGACGGGCGTATCTATCGCCTCCAACATCTCCCCAGGCTCCTTCAATCAGTCGCTCGCGCGGGCGCGTATGCGAGTCGCTGCCACGCGAGGAAAAGGTCAAAGAAAACCAACCAACCAACCAACCAACCAACCAACCAACAAACAAACAAACAAACAAACAAACAAACAAACAAACAAGACGCAAAGCAGAACAGAACAATTCAAGACAAACCAAACGAACAACAAAGAAACAATTAATTAAGACACAAGCAAGGAGCCAAACAACCATAAACAAACCGGGGCCCCTGACTCGAACAACCCTTCAAACCCCAACAAACGATTCACCCGCTCGGAAAGTCCTCCCGGCGGTCGCTTTCAATCGGCTCGGGTCGGCTCTGAGAGGCGGGCGAGCTTTCGCAGTGTCTTTGCCTCTTTGATCTCCAAGCCATTGTTCAGGACAGTGCTGCGAATCGTCGAGATGGCGATGAAGCTCCCTTTTGGGCTTCTCTTTTTGTGAGACTCTCTGAAAGTCTTTGGTGGTGATATGAAGTGATATGTTTTCAGGTTGGACATGCAGGGCAATCTGGCTGAACTCCAGGAAACCAGCCCTTGGGTTCAAAAGTCCTGGGGAGTCTGTCTGACCCAAAATGGCACGGAATTTCCTCTTGCCTTCCCTTCAAAACCAAAGAAAATTCCCCAAGCCAAGACACACCCAATGGCGGAAAGGACAAACTTAGTTGGTTCCAAGGAGGGAACTTCAAGGGGCTTGGAACGAAACGCCAGGGATGGTTCATAGTGCAGTTAATAGGGGTCATTCCCTCATTTCCTGATGAGAACCAGTAAGAACACGGCTCATTTGAAGCACCTGGAAAAAGTCAGCGACTACACTAGTTGCAATTACTCCCCAAAGGCAAAAAGCTGGCTTCAGAACTGCGAATTTGCAAGCTAAATTAATGTGCTTGCCAAGTTACCACTGGAACATCGAGCACAGGTTCAGGTGTTTTGGAGGAAAGCTTGCTGGGCCTCCCCTGATTACGAATCGCCGAAGTGCACTACCGGTCAAAACATGATCAATCAAGTTCCTCGATTTATTTCTACCGCGACAACTGGCTTGAGCTGTGCACAAAAGACTCGAAAAAGACATTTGAGCCCAACGGATTGTGTTTCGGGCGTGGAGATTAGCTAGGAGGCCAGCTTTTCTTTGCTGATACCAAAACTGATTCGCTCCTCAAAAGCAGTTTTGAGTTGGTGACGTCCTCTGCACCATATTCACTGAGCTCACGGCCTAAGTTTTTGGGTACTGCACGTCCAACAAATAAAAATCGGTTCGAGACCGGAACCTACACACACACACACTTGTCTCTGGTGGCCAGGAATCCCCACCTTTTGACTACCCGATGGACTTAAACCCACATGTTCTCCTTTTGGGGAAACAAGCTGCCCCTAGGGTAGGAATGAAAAGCGGGGAAACAAGCTACCCCTAGTCCAAAAGTGGAAAATTCTGCTGGCGGCCTTTTTGGAACCTTTTGCTGAGCGAGCGAGTGCCGTTCTTGGGGCGTGCCGCGTGCCCAGTGCCATCACGGGCCTTGAAACGCACTTGTAGGCCGGCGACCAGGGCACGAAGGACTTGGTGAGAGTGAACCACCTGACGAACTCGACTCACTCGCTTCACTTGACCTGGCTTGGGCTAGCCCCAAACCTGCTTGAGCTCGATGTTGCCTTTTTCATGGGACGGCGAACAGGTTGGAAAGGATGTTTTTCGCGGGAAATTCCATTGGACCCCTCAAAAGTTACATGGCCCACGAAAAAAGCTCCGAGGGTGTCCAACCCAAGACAATGCCGAGAATGCGGCAATGGGTTGCGAATCCAAGCTCTAACATGAAAGCTTCTCCTTACGTGGGGAAAAAATATCTCAACGCGAGTTGCAATCGAGACATGGACTGAAAGACTCCACCCAAAACCCTTGCGCTTCCTTGTCGCACCGATTTATAGCAACATGTTGAGGGGGCGCTGATGTGAAAGTTGGATGGTCCCTCCCAATGGGCACGTCGCATGCTCATTGCTGAAATGAGGGATTGTCTGGCAACTGTTCCTCCATCCCTCAAACACTGGCAAGTGCCAATGACGAAATCTGCTAGCTGGCTGGTGATTTCCCTAAGCAACTGAGAATGGATGTTCAACACATCTCCTGCCATCAGGCTTTGGCAAGATTTGCTTGAACAACGAACTGGTCTCCTTTAAATGGAAGCCAAAAGGATGTTGTTTAAATAAATAATAGTGTATGTTTTGCTTCACATGTTTAAACAAGTGCATGGCCCCAGCCACCGGCAAGCGCGCCAGGGTGGCCCTTCCGTGCCGTCGGCTAGAGTTCTCCCTCTGCACCGCTGCACGCCTTCCTAACCGAAGGGGCGGATGCGAATCTTGCTGATTTGGGTGTCCGAAAAATGGCGTCAACTTCCCTTTGTTCGTCTCCCCTGAAGCAACCTGAAAAACAACCAGTGGGTTTCCCTTGATGCACCATTCGACACAAAGGCCATCATTTTTTGAACACCTCCCCAGTCAAAACGCCTTCTGTCGGCCATGTTCCGGGTTCCCGCAATAGGAATCTATTTCCTTGATGGAGGCCAAGCAAAAGGGTTCTGACCATGGAAGCAATGGGTTCTGACCATGGCTCCTGTAGCGAAATGAGCAGAAAACCACCTGGCACCCTGCCTTCGTCTCAGGCTTGGGCTCTTCTAAAGCCTGGCCAAATCATGTTCAGACCAAGTCGACGTGTCGAGAGCCGGTGATAACTTCAACTGCGGGCTGCGGGCTGCACTTGCGGCCAACTCCCCTGTCGACGTCGCCCTTTTTGATGCGCTGGTCAATTCAGGCCTTCTGGGTGGTTTCTGTCGGCCCATTTTGGCCGTAACCGCAAGCGTCAAACGCCCCAATAAACGATCAAGACACAGCCCATGGGGCATGCGCCGCGTTGGCTAAGCTTACACGCGTTGCGCGTCACTTTGGACGCGGCGCTACAAAGTGCTCGCTTTCACTTGAGGAACCGGAGCTGTCCTGGCGACTTGATGTTAACCCCATACTAATCAAATGTTTATTGGGTGGAGTGCTTTTCCCTGGGTGACAGGTGGTTGGACTCAGAACACTTTTGGAGGGGCAAGCACCCCCCCCCCCCCCCCGAATTTCATAAACTGGTTGGTTGATTCATCTGGGGTCAACATTCCCGACCGCCCAATTCCCAAAGGGATCACACTCCCTTTTTTGTCGGAGAACAGGTGCGGGCCATTGACCACCGGCAACCTTACCTATCCATGCAAGCCACGAAAGCCACTATAGGCAGGTAACCCTTGAGGGGCTGCTTAGCTCTAGGTTTTACATGATGGATTTCTCTGGTTACCTGCTGATCGTAACTGGAAGCACTGGGTCAAGTTGAAGGTTTTCAAAAGCTCTGCTTGCGGCAGGCCTCCCCGTTGGGCTCCAGAAGATGTCCAGACGGGCACACGGATGATAAAGACTTCTGACTCATGTGACCTCGCACGGCATCGAATTGTCGGCCCTTGACCTTAGGGTTGCCTGGCTTTAACGGGAGCCTTTGGTCTTATCTTTTGGTTGTTTGTATTTGGTGGACTGCAGATATTATGACATGCCCAGGGCTAGGACCCCAACAGCCGAGGTTCCACGAGGGTTCCACCAGGGTTCCACCAGGGTTCCACGAGGTTCTGCGAGGGCTGCGGGGTGGGGCGAGCACTAAAAAGAGCACCGCATGCTGTTGGGGATGTCACCTGAGCTTACTATGTTCGACTGTCCGAGTGACCATATGCCCAAAGCCGGTTCTGCACACGGCACCGCTCGCTGATGTCTTTCTGCCCCCCCAAAAAACATGAACCGTTCGGGTCAACACACCTCACATGTGGCCATCTCCTGGGCGGCAAGGCGAAAAATGGGTGCTTCCCACTATAGGGGAGCAAAAACCAAATGGCCATGGGTCAAACTCCCGTACCCCCAGTGAACATCCCAATCCAACCACTAAAATAGGTTCTAAAATGGGTGATCCCATTGGTATCCACAGCCAATGGCTGCTGTCCAGTTGGCTTCCCCTGAAACAGAGGAAACTTCGCAATTGTTTCAGAGACGCCTCGAGGTGAGACCTGAGCCAACGCTTCAAACATGGGGTTCGGGTCCCGCAAAGTAGTTGGCTTCCGTTTCCATGGGCACCAGGAATTGGACCGCGGTCTTATTGGTTCCATGTACCAGGGCTTCATTTAGGGCACCTACTTTTGACCCACAGCCACATGGGGCGTTTGTAGACATGGGCCATCTCAACCTGGAGGACATTTTGGAGTGTGGTCTAAGAAAAATGTCCGGTTTCATGGAATGGACCGATAAACGGCACAGGGCTTCTCCGTCCCCGAAGAAGAAAACAAATCGTAGACCGGTCCCAGTGGATCCATGTCAGAAATCGTAGGCAACCAAAGGAACCAGCCAAAAAAACCCGCCACTTTTTCATTAGGAGATAAATCCTTCGTGGGGATTCCTTTCAGGGGAACCCCCTTGATGAATCACTTGGGGTTTACTTGTCAGGGCGTACCTTTTGGCCACCCTACCCCTAGTTGGTGGTTTGCTTTGGTGGCTTGGACCTCTCCACCAGTTCAGGGGGACATGAATAGGGGAAACTGGGATCCGCTGGGAGTGACATGGAGACGGCGTTCGGCGCCTCGAGAGCTGCCGCTGGGGAGGGAGGACAGAGACACGCTGGTCACCGGCATGGTCGGGAAGATGGGCGGAGCGCGACTCATCCCTGGCGCCCCATTAAACACGTGGCCGACCTGGCCCACATCTGGGTTACACACAAGAAGATCCTCAAATGCTGTTTCATATTTGTTCTGCTCTGAAATGTACCCTTTTCTAGTGACCCTCGGGTTGAGGTGGAGAAAAAACGCGGGACCTGTGTGAAGGCTGCTTTAAAGGGAACCGATACACGTGGATGTTTGCATGGATCCGGTGACGTTGCCCCCCCAACAGACTAAACATGAAGAGAACCAACCATGACAAGGAACTAAAAATGCCAAGAACTGTGTGACAAGGAACTAAAAATGCCAAGAACTGTGAAGTGCCCGCACTGCGGAAGTCGAGCAACCCCAACAAAAGTGCGAGAAGCAAAAGAAACTTGCTGTGTCCATTGCCCAGATCCCAGGTACCCCCATAGTAGGTAACCAACCATTGCGGCTGGTTCTCTTGGTTACGAAAAAGGGTAACTGGATCTACGAAAGCTGGACAATGCCAAAGAAATGCCATGAAGCGCTGGGAGGCCTCAAAGCGTGCTGACTTTTTCAATCACATCACAAGCTGGATATGTATGGTATAGATAGAGTGTCCAGTGTTTGCTGGAAGATTTCGCAACCCCCCTGTTCCCCCATAGACCACTGCCGCGCGGAACAAGAATACAAGGAGGCATGCATAGGCGCTTGTCAACAAAAACAACTCGCGCGAAGGACAAGCTCCAGGGCCAGGGATGATGCGTTGCTTCTTCCCGATGGTCCAGGGCAGTCCCGTTGAACAAGCAAGAAAAGCAATGGCAATAGGCTATGGCAATTTGCTGAGTTATCCAACCAACCAACCAACCAACCAACCATCCATCCATCCATCCAACCAACCAACCAACCAACCAACCAACCCAGCTAGGAGAAAAACACACACACAGACCAGATTCAGTCATGAAACCAACACGCACACAATCACACAAGAAAACAAGACTCAACAGGATCCTTACATTATAGACCTGAACATTGCAACTTGTAAATGGTGGTTTCCCTTTTTTCTGGTGTTGAAAAAACAACATGTTTCAAATTGTTGCAAAGGGTATCTGTTAAGGAGCCGTGCTCAAATGCGACCATTTCTGCCCTGAACAATGGGCAACGGACAAGCCATTGAAACTGCGGCCTTGGCCGCAGGCTCCAATCGTTTGGGCCGCAAATGGGGCAGTTTGGGTACCCTCCCTCCAACTAACATGGCAACTGACAGGGGCGGAGCCCCTCAAAAGGACACGAATCTTCCAAAAAACCCCGCACAGGTGCCATGTTAGTAGTGGGTTGCAATGAAGAGAATCCCAAACGACCCCCCCCCCCCCCCCCGGCCAGTTTAAACAAAAGAATGGACACGTCATGGAAGCATGTTGAACCAACCTCCCCCCCCCCCCCCATTTTAGGAGGTTTAGACAAAACAATGGGAGGTTCAGCCATTTTGAGAAGTCGGGGAAGCATGTGGAACCAACCTCTCCCCCCCCCCTTCATTTTAGGAGGTTCCAGGGTTGGACAAATATTTGTTTATATTTAGACCAACAGCCTTTTCCCAGCAATAAAAGTGGAAAAGGGGGCCCTTTGCCACATAATATCATATGGTCTTCCAGAACCTTCCTGTCCACATCCACGTTTGGAAGGAGCATAAACATGTTCAAAGCGGTCGAATCGCCCAACCCGAGGGTCAAACACTATTCCAACTGCCCTCATTTAGAGTATGATGTCAACCCCTGACTGATATCTTTACCACAAAAAAACCCAACGATGACGTTCCGATGCGATAGAGATGCGACTCAGGAGGCGGGGGCCTGGTGCCAGAGGACCACTTTCGGAGCGCTCAGACCTCTCCAGCTCCTGAAATGGGTCAAGAGAGTGGGGCTGCCCCACATGGACCCTGGGCCGGGGAGGTAACCCCCTTCACCCCGAATAGCTTAAGCATTCTCAGGCCTTCTGGGCTGACCCTGGGCTAGTCCCACCTCCCATAGCCCCTGGGTCCATGACCACTGGAAATCAGGCCTTCTGCCCCCGTTCCCACTGCTAAACCACAAGTACTCAAGGCTTCTTACCTATAAATTCGAGATTTTACACTGGAAGCACAGGGCTTGGATTCCTGGAGTCTCCGGATCTGACCCAAAGCAAAGTCAATGACCAACCATTCTTTTGTGTAATGACCAACCATTCTTTTGTGCAATGCGCCCAGTATTTTAGGTAATGCCCCCATGTTTTTTTGGGTAGTGATCCCATTATTTTGGGTAATGACCAACCATGTTTCAAGGGTCAGAAGGAGACTCCAGATAAACATGACTTTCCATTCCGCGAAGCAACCCTAGAACCTTTCATAGGCAAAAACAAACGGCGGGAACCTGCCTCGCGGCTATGATTGGTTTGGGGCACCAAGGGAATCCCCCGGAATGCCAGGCAAAAAACCCCACCCCACGTGGATCTCTCCAGGAACCGGGGGATGATAACATGGAGCTGAAGAGTTCCAAAGAGTCAAGGTTCTCGTCTTGCTTCGGCTGACTTGGGTTTTTTTGAGTTTCTGGTATTAATCACCCATGTGGCCATGGGACAAAATCCCATACCCCCAGTAAACATCCCAATCCCCACTAAAATGGACTAAAACGGGTGGTGCACCTACCCAAAAATGTACCATTGGTTTTGACCCACAGCCATGTGTCGAAGCTGGCAAGGCGGCTTCCGCAAACCAGACTGTGGACGACATCAAATTTCGCACCGTTCAGAAACCATGGTTTCCAAATCGATCCCCCAACGTAAATACCATAACAACAGTATTGGGTTCAGTCATGGTTTCATCTCGTGGCGCGAAATGCATTGGGTCCATCTGCAGCAGAACTCCGAACTCGGAACTCCGAACTCGGAAATCGGAACTCCCGGCCCGAAGGAGCCAAGCGAATGTCTGGTTGTGGTGCTCCCTGATCAAATTCAGGGCATCCCGGATGTGGCGCCGCACGAAGCGATTCATGGCCTGGACGTCTGGGTCCGGGATGGGGGTGTAGAATGGGTCGTTGTTTTTGTTTGTTTTTAAATAATTGTTTGACACCCACGTCCAAACATCGCCTGCTTCCCCCCGAATCAGATGGCAAAGGTGATTTTTTGTCACTGGCCCCAATGCATCCTTTGAGGGACCCTGGCGAAAGCAGCGAAAGGCGAGGACAAAAGTAGCGGTTCCTTTCCAACCTTCGGTGTCGCAAAAAAACGTGTTGACCCCAGATTCACAAACCCCTGGTTGATGAGTAGGGGGGGTGCTCCCTCTTGGTGGGATTCATTAATTTTAGAGGGAACACCCTAATCATACTGTGGATGGACGAAATCCTGCACCACCTCAGAAACCCTGGAATGATTCGATTCCCCTGCAAATACCAACGAACCTTGTTTTTGCATGGCTTCCAAGTGGTGCGAACGGATTTCATCTATCCACGGTAGGACGGGGGTCAACAAGCTCAAGTGTCCCCAGCGGAACCGATCGACAGCGCCCCTGGGATTGACGGATTGAGCAAAAGCAGTCGACGAAAAAGGTCGGTGCACCGCCATGCAAACAATGAACAGAGCAGAACCGTCTGGCGTATATATATATATATATATATCATACTTATAAGTATTAATCAAATAGGGATAGAGAAAGTGTCAGGGCAAGAATACATGAGAGTGCTACCCAACAACAGAAACGACCTGAGCGAGGTGGGAACGAAAGCCGGCAAGCAGCGTGCGGGGGGAATAGAGCCCACAACCCTTGCCTGGAGGCCTGCTGGGGAACCTCCTAAATCGATTCGGTGCTTTGGCAATTACAAAAGCAGAAACTGGCCCGAGCAGTTTCGGCCCCCCGCAACACCACACCCTAGCCTATTGCTATGCATAGTTTAGGACAACTCCGATGCTTTCGTCACACATCTTTCTAAGTCCATGCAAAGAAAGGAGCACAGATTCTATCAAACTCACAAACCTTTCGAAGTCCATGCAAAGAAAGCAGCACAGATTCTATCAAACTCACAAACCTTTCGAAGTCCATGCAAAGAAAGGAGCACAGATTCTATACAACTCACAACCCTTTCGAAGTCCATGCAAAGAACGGAGCACAGATTGAATATCAACTACCCACATCCAACACTTCAGTTACCCAAACGCAGATGCACAAGGCTGCGCATCTTCCACAGCAGTATGGACAGCTTCGCCAACAAGTGGACAGGCCGCGCTGGCCCAGAACGGACCGATGCAGTCAAGGTGGTACAACATAGCCTCTAACAAAAAAAAACACGGCCTCGTGCTTGCCAGGGTATCGCTCCACTAGCTCGTCGATCATGACTTTGTCCGCAGGATTGGTGGCGCTGGCCTCCTGACGGGACCATGAGCGTCTGGGTGACCCAAACACCTACCTGGGCCGCCCTCGGATCCCCTGCTAATAGTGAGATAAATTATAAATGGAAACTACCACTAAAAGTCTAAAAAGCGAAGGGGATGGCTGGGAGCCACCAAGCTGCCTGGAGTCTCCCTCTGACCCTTAATAAACGGTTGGTCATTACCCAAAATAATGGTTGGTCTTTGACCCATTTTTACAGCGTCATGGAGACTCCATGTTTAAAGGGTCATGGAGACTCCAGGTACCCTTTTTCCAAGCTTCGGAAGACTCTACCACCCTCTCGAAAAGGCGTGTCCACTTCCATGAGGGTACCAAAACCTCGGTTGCTTTCTGCTCCCCTCTAAAAGTGAATAACTTTCAGTGGTTTACGGAAAACAAACCCATTGGTTGGCAAAGAGTAGTCCGAACATCCCTTGGCCAAATGCACCCCGTCAGTCCTCCAGCTTTAAGTGACGAAGACTCCTTGCCACGGCAATGGCGGTGTCGATGCTCAAAGAGCCATCTGACTGGGCGCTTTCCTGCAAACGTGAAAACGCGCGCGCAAAATAAAGAAGTCAGTCCGGGCATTCGAAAACCTGGCGGGTGCCCGAGAATGGTACATGAGCCCCGGACAAACTGAGTTCTTTCCACAAGAGGACATGGACAATTTGGGTTGTCCCACCCTTCTCTTCCTCCCCAAACCAGCAGACTTCCAATATGTTTGTCACTTGCTGACATGTGTTACAGGCTGGGTTGAAACACTTCTACAAAAAACCTTCGTGCCGCTCCTTCGTTGATTCCTCAAACGGGAATTCCAAAGCTCAGTGTCATGAAGTAGCGTGCGAAAGCCTTCCCTCTATGTCGGGTTCACCTTGCAATAACTGCGGAGTACGCCTTTCAGCTTGTTTCCGGTTGCATGAAACCCATCTGGGCACAAAATCACAATAATTGCAACGGAAATCAGAACGACCCCCAAATGGCTGTGACCGTCTTAGGGACCCACCTCATGAATCCCCACCTAAATGATGTCCACCAAAGGTCCCCTGATACAAAATCACACCCAAATCAAGGACCTTCATTATGGGTGTTTGCTCGTTCGGGGTTTTGTGAGCTCGTATCGGGGACCCCGCACACGTCCTTGTTCAGAACTCCAGAGGGCGTGCACAGGAACAGACCCTGGCGGAGAGAAAGGCGATTTGCCAGACATCCTTTGAGTGTTTCTCCGAAAGGCGGACCTCTTTTTGGCATCTTCAGGGAAACCACCAGAAAACTACTCTCCCGCAGAGACTAACATGCATGGAAGCTCCCGGACCCCTTTCTTTGGAAGACTTGGTTCCATTTGCAGAGGCCTTCTGAGGGAGTGTAAACATTTTAGGAGACCCCTATTTCGCGAAACGCCGAAGATGTGGCCTTTCCATGTTGCGCTCCCAATCGTGGAAGCCATGGCTTGGAATTCGAAAGCTTCGGGCAAGTCCCAAAACGTCCACTTCCATGAGTGTCTGTGTTTCTTTACTTTTCCTCCCAAAAGCTGGGGGCGATCTTTTCTGCGGTCCAGGTGAACACCTGCAAACGGAGCAAGCCTCGAAGCCTGGCTTCTTCTGGGACAGGATGCAGGTTTGCAGCACCTGCCAGTCAACCCAAATGGGTGTGACTCTTAATGGGGGAATCCTTTAGACATCATTTGGGCGGAAGTTATGTCTACTTCTGAGGTGGTTCCCTGTTGAATTTCAAATCCAATTTGGGTAGTACCAAGACGGGATTTTCAGGACCCGAAACCCAAGTGATGAGTATCTCGAGATCTTCGAAACTCTCCTTCCGGCCTCGAAAAGGCACCAGACCCTTTTCAGGGCCTGCGCTTTCTCGTCCAAGACCATGACAGTCGCACAGGTTCTTAGAGACAGCAGCACCCTCCACTGACTGCTTTTCTTGCTGGTAAGGAGGGAATGGAATGACCCATATAAACCATCTATATCCTATGGTTTCCTTTATTCGGGAATCCCCAAACCGGTTCATTCCCAAAACTGGGACTCGGTCATTCCCGATCGCACCAGCAAGGTTCGGGACAGCTCTCTTCTGGAAAAAGCCCATGGCAAACTCAGCCCGGAGCCGTGGGTCCGTCAGAGCAAGGTAAAACGAAGACTGCGCGATGTCTCCGTTCCTTGGATCCAGCGAGTCCGGGCACTTGGCGCGCGGTTGGCGCGCCCAGTTCGCGAAAACTCGGCAGAAGGGCAACCCTGCTTAGACAGCCAACCCCGGCTATGTGATATGCCGGTCATCGAATATTACCATGATGTTACAACCTAATTACCTGAGTTTTCACATCCAAGTTTGGCTCCAAATGTTGATATTATTGTGAATAGTGCCAAGTGTCCCGAGCTCTTCGGCGATGCTCCACTGGTTGTTGCTGAATGAGCAGCACCTTGGAATCACTTGCTTCCAGGTCTCAAGAAACGGTTTGGATGCGCCTTTTCTCCCTGTTGGTCCTTTCTTCGTAATCTTTCAGTACTATTTTATATTCTACGGGTGTAAATCCACAAAAATGTGTCTGCCGACTGTGGGACGGGTTGGTTTGGTTTCGAATCCTTGCACCAAGCACTTCCCAACCCCTCGAAACGTCCTGTTTACTTCTTGTCAACTGAAAACCGGCCACGGGGAAAAACAAATGGGTCCTCCCCCATGTTCCGAAGGACGAGGGCGCAGCCTCCTCCCCCCCCCGTGTGGCCGCACCCTCGGCCGCTGAGAGCCGCTGAGCGCCGTGCCAGTAGGCGGCAGACTGCCACTTCTCCCGCTCGGTGGTCCAGGAATGCTTCATGATCGACTGCATCGAGTTCTCAAAGGGGATACCCCAGTAATGGCCTCAGGTCTTATCGAGACCGAAAGCCACGCTCCAGTGTCCTCCGTAGTAGGGAACCAAGGGAACTCTTTAGAAACCAAAAGGAAAATAGATGGTTGCCTATATACGTTAGTGGCAACTGGATCCACTGGGAAGGTAGCGACTTTAGTGGTAACTGGATCCACTGGGACGGTCAAACTATGCGGCTGCCCCAAAGGACGTGGGAAAATGTTCGTTTCAGTGCCCTGGAACTCCCCTCCCGATGGGACAGTGACCCTACCTGCCTGCCAGAATCCCCCTTCTTCGGACGGCCGAAACAAGCCCAAAAGACCAGCAAGCCCCCTGTTGGCTGTGGAACACAGGGCCGGGGGGGGGGGGAGGTGCGACAAATGTTCAGAGGTGCCCACATCACCCATCGTCAAAAAAAATGTACTTCTGTTGGACCTCTTTTGAAATGCGGCACTAAATCCACCAGGATCAAAGAAGGGCCCCTACTTTGGACAAACATGTCCCCATTGCGCCTTTCTGCAAATGTTACTCCAATTCCATCATGTGAAATACAAATAAGATCCCTGAGTAACAGGGCCTGCATCATGGGTTTCCGTGGGCTTTCACCATTGAATGTTGGCTGCCGTGGCGCTGACAAAGTACTTGGTTTGCACAGGTCCGGCCAGCTCGGCAAAAGACAGCTGCGTGGGCTTCGTGACTGGCAACAGGATGTTGGAGTTCACGTAGTACCTTCATTTGGGTCTCAAAGTGGGTCTCGCAGTTTCCAAAAAGCCACTGAAAACCTCAAGAGAAAAAGCGAGCCTCTCACCAACTTCCATGGATCGTGCAAAAAGGCCCTTTCCAAGAGGAAAGTCGTCTTACAGGGGTCTGTGCACAACCCCATGGAATCGCTGGGAGGGTACCCAACCTATGAGCTTACAGCTCGCGAGTGCTTCCAGGGAGCATGTCCCGATCGCCGATGGAGAATCTGAAGTGGTTCAGCAGGTGCTCGATGCCTGCATCTCTCACTACTCTGGGTGAAATATAATATTTCACCAGCCTGAAACTTGTGGTGGTTGGGGGCCATTCCCCGCATAAACCACCATTTGGGGTGAATTCGGTCGTTTGAGGTCGTTGTAGCTCACCCAGACTATTGGGATCTTCGATTCGCGAAGTTCGTAACTGGATGGCCTCGGCTAGTAGCAGGCCACCCCACTTAGGGGGACTTGTAAGTGCGTTAGAACCAAGGATACCAACAACTTACCAGCTTGGCGAATCAAACACCCAAGGCTTCCCATGTCAGGACCTCGGGCAACGAGGAGGTAGGGCGCGTTTTCAGCAGGCTGATGCTCACCTGGAATCTTCATGACCCTTCAAAAATGGGGTCATTACCCAAAATAATGGGGTCGTTGACCCATTTTTAAAGGGTCATGGAGACTCCAGGCAGCTCTTTTTTGGCCCATCCCCAAATGGCCCCCCCTTGAAGGTCCATGACCATCCACGCAAGCTCTCTACCAAGCTCCCGGTAGCCACCCTAGCACTTGCACAGAGGAAACTGCACACAGCAACTTGCACCGAGCTACTTGCTCCAACAACGTGCACAGGCTCCATACCGAGCGCGCACGCACTCCGTGCAAGTCTCTTTGCGCAGGTTGCTCCATGCCAGCTCTGTGCCAGCTTCTCCGTTCAAGCTGCTCTGCGCAAGTGGCTGGTCGAAACCCAGAAAGCCCCTGGTGAACATCAAAATAGCTGGTCAAAACCCAGGAAACCCTGGTGAACATCAACATAGGTGGCAAATGGGATGTTCATCCACCCCAAAATGGCTCGCATGCAACCCGTGGCCAAGTTCATCCAAGGGCTCACGGAAGAACCCCTCCCGGTGCTTTTTTTGGGGCAACAAAAAGACACGGCGTCCAGCTGAGAGAGGGAAACAGGGCACCACCAAAATGGAGGTTGTCCTGTTTGGTGTCCCCTTCAACCAAACTGCAAAGAGTATCCGCCTCAAAACATGTGTATACATGTCGTAGTATATACATATACATATATTTTAAAAAAGTATGTATTTATACCAGGACTTAGACCCATTTGGAAATTCACGTAAGTCCACCTTGGGATATCAGAAAAACTAAAAACTGGGAACCCCGCTCGTCCGTTCTTGCCAGGTGGCTCTCCACTTTCACTGCTCGGGCACCTCCCCGTGGTACTAGCTTGGGTGGCGGCAGCAAATGCCGGAAATTCAGGACATTGTTGTGCATGGCCTGAGAGCGGCTTCTCTCTCGCGCGGAACGTAGGTTAGGTCGCAACGCTCGCGCGTTCAGTGTCGCGCCAAATGGATTCGGGCCTTTCATAAACAACGCTCCGAAGTGGAGACTTGGATTGGACAGAGATTCAGTCGGCCAAGCGAAGCAGCTGAAGCCTAGCGGTCTGGGGTCGGAGAAACGTAAACCTGATGGTTGGTTTAGGAGCATGTGGGTGTTAAGTTGAACCTGGAGTCTCCGTGACCCTTAAAATATGGGGTCGTTACCCAAAACAATGGGGTCATTGACCCATTTTAAAGGGTCACGGAGACTCCAGGAATGGACGGATCCCTTGGCGGACATCCTCGGGATTCAGCCGTTTCAGGATCTTGGGTATTTGCCGAGAGGCCGGAGCTGGTGCTGAGAAATAAGCACCTGCTACCACCAGCAAAGCCTCGCTGCGACCGGCCGAAGGCCGGAAAAAATCGAGCGCCCACCAGAAGTTCACTCGCTTCTTGGCCCAAAAGGTGATGCTTAAACAGGGATCCGGATGCATTATACACCTGAACATTGCAACTTGTAAATGGTGGTTTCCAACTTTACTTTGGTGTTGAAGAAGCAACATGTTTCAAATGGTTGCAAAATGGAGATCTTTTAAGGAGCCCTGTTAAAGTCACCCAGAGCTCCGAAATCGCCTGAGAGGGTCAACATCGCCAGGGCAGGTCTGCCGCAGCGGCAGCTCCAGCTGACACATGGGGTTTGTTTCCTCATTTCCCAAAAGAATAGAAACCCTTGCCAGAAAGCCACCCCAACTCCAGCAAAAGCGGCTTGCTATGGAGAAACAAAAACGATGGTTTCAAGCCATGTCTTTCCAGACAAGAATAAAAAAGGGCTGGTGTTTGAAAAGAACGGCAGCCCAAAAGCATGGGAAAGCAAGCCTTAGAGACACCAGACAACTGAGGCAGAGGCTATCACAGTCGTGAATGGCAGCCTTGGTCGGGCCGGGCACCTGCTGACCTTTTGACAGCCTGCTGACTCTCAATTCTATGGTTTAAACCACGGTACACACACACACACACCTATGCCTCTTGTTTGAACAAGCTCCTGTTGAAACCCTTTGGGCGGCTAGCCTGGATTGCCCAACCCTGATGTGTGGCCCGCCCCTTTGCTGTGTCCGATTTTGACATCCAAACGTAAGCCAGCGAGCGCGTTTTGAAGACCGAAGCACATCATTGGCATGCTGAAACTCATGGGTTTGTCTCAAAATAGGAATCGGAATTTCCCAAGAGCCCCCCCAAAAAAAAACAAAGGCACGGCACCCAAACCGTAAACATCGATCCTACGGCTGATACCCATGGCCACGACACCTGCTTTCTGCCAGCCGAGTCTCCCAAGCATAATCCAAATCTTCCTGGCGCAATGAAAACGCCATGAAAACTCGGAGCCGACCCCAAAGAACCACGTGGTAGAACTGAAGCTGTTTCCTCTATCCCCCACTAGCAACCAATGAACAGAACCAAAAAAAACTGAGAAATGAAAGAACAAGAAAAAACATGCAAAGAACGGCAAAGGAGCTGTTCCCCTTAGGGATGTGCTGCTGTTCCGGTGGGCAAACCTGAAGCCTCATGCGCTTCAGCTGGAGACTTCTGTTCTCACCTTTCTTTTGCGGCTCTGCTAGAATACATCCCAACACCACCTGCCTTTCTTCCCCCAGAAAAACTCCCAGCTGGCCACAGCTGGCCACCTGACCTACTTCTCTCCCCAGAAAAATCGATCCACCGGCCACCGCTGGCCCCCGGGATCAAATCTGCCTGTAGACTGCCAGTTTCAGCAGGATCCCCGAAGCCAAGAAGAGCAGCGGACAGATCACCACAGCTGGCAAGATGCGCCCGCACAGGCACCTCAGGCCGTCCCCCGTCCCCCCCAAAAAAACAAAAAAAAACAAAAGAAAGACGTGAAAAAATGGTAACATGATAAACAAGTTCTGTTGTTTCTTTGTTTTTTTCTTTGTTTGTTTTAAGAAGCCTTCTCTGAGACTGACAATTGACACCGAACAGTGCGAGTCCAAAGAACGGTTCCTTTGAGGCGGTAGGGATGGTCCTCCCCTGGGGCTTCTAGACCACCTGACAAGGACTCCCAGAGTCTTAGAGCCATGGCCAGATTCCGAGCTCTGACCATGAAGAAGCTCAAGCAAATGGCTGCAGCGGCTATGGTGACACATGCAAGCGCTGCCAAAAAGAGCACATCGCTAGGCCAAGGCTTGTGTCGTTTTGTGGGAACTCTTTGGGCTGGTAAGGGCAATCACACGGAATCCGAAACCAGTTCGAGGGTTCCCGGACTGATACTCACAAATCTAGAGGTCCCAAAACTGGCCAGTCAACGAGGGTTCCTGCTAGCCTGTCGACCGCGAGCCTAAACTCGTCTATGCATCCGCTAGGGCCTAACCCACTGAATGGCATCGGGTTTCTTTTGGTCTCCTTGTTCCGAGTGTGCAACTTGGATGGAGCCCTCACATACCACGGATGGTTGCGAATCCATTTCGCACGCTGAAACCATTGAATTCATGACCGTTTGTGGGGTATTTCTAGGGACCTCCGAAACAAGAAGCTCTTCGGTGCGGCATTCCTCCCTCGTCTCACGCGCGAGAAAGCGAGACCAACCGCGAATGAGCTCCCTTTCGCCGGGGCTCGCAAAGGGGCAGGAGAGCCGGATGAAGCCCTGAGAGGTGTCCAGCCGGATACCTACGCACGGGAACGGGAGGAAAGAGGCGCGCAGATTCGCTGCTCCGAGCTTGCGCAGGTGCGATACGTAGGGAAGGAGAAATGGAATGAACCCAGAAGTTCAAGGGAGACAAGCAGTTGGATGGTTTATATATGGGTCATTCCCTCATTCCATACTGAGCAACAGCAAGTAACCTCGGATTCCTTGATGGTTCTCAGCAAATGAGGGAACGACCCCTACA
Source organism: Effrenium voratum (assembly GCA_963377175.1). Classification (NCBI taxonomy): domain Eukaryota; class Dinophyceae; order Suessiales; family Symbiodiniaceae; genus Effrenium; species Effrenium voratum. The sequence goes on from CAUJNA010000056.1 coordinate 175,618, forward strand.
TCCCCTATGATGCCCTTTAGGGAATGCCAAGATTCTTTGCAAAACCCTCGGTCATTCCCTGACCAGCAAGTAAGTACAAAGCCCGAGAAAGGAAAGGGGGGTTCAAGTCAAGGACCACAGGTGATCTCGTTGTACCAGGTGAATTCGCTCGCCATATGAGCTGAATCTGAAGGATAATGCATGCAGAAAAAAGGTGAAAGTAGATGACACTGGGAAGGCGGAGCACAAATGGGGGAATTGTGCCATCTGTTTCAGCCAACTGCACACACACACTGACTGTTTTGGGGGGCCTTCTCTTTCTTCGGCACTACACATTGTGTCGAACAAACACTGTGCGACAAGAGCAAGTGCAAACACAAAAAGTGGTTTGACTTGAGGGGGACTAAAATCTGGGACATGTCCAAACTCGTTTGCTGTCAAAAGGGCTCCCACATTTCACCATGAGCAACGAACAATACTCTTTCGCAAAAGGACGTGAGACAATTGGGTTGTCCTACGTGTCAGTTGATCACATGCGCTCAAGTGGCTTTGCGGGTGCAATGCCTACTGTGGGTGGGTGGTCAAAAACCTGGACCAGCTGGGGTGGATAAGCCCCTACAGCTAGCATAAACCACCTACCAACTGCAGGATTTTGTCCATCCTGCTCCGGTTGGGTTGACCAAAAACCAGTAGCTCTGCAACGATCCAAGCCGCGTGAAGTCCAAACTGCTTGGCCCTCTTCGCTCACTTCGCTGCTGTCGTAGTCATCGTCTTCTCCGAACAAGCCTGTCTTGAACGCTTTTCTCAGCTTTAGGTGTGTCTTGTTTTGGAAACTCCAATGTTTGTTTGGCACGTAACGGAAAAAGGAGGCCATGTTTGTGGGCTTTCTATTGTGGTAGACAAACCCCAAGCAAAGCCCGAGGATCTCCTTCGTTGCAGGTCGGTGCTCAATCCACAAATGCATGTGACCTGCAATCTGGTGACAGGAGTCTTAGGTCACCCAACTCGAACCTTCCAGCGAATCTCCCGGGCGAAATGTCCCAGCCCGACCGACCAAAGCACGAGGATAAGCCACGCGAAATTCTACGGCTTGGTTCCCATTTCTCGTCTTCACCCATCCTGGCCATTAACCACCCTTTTCCGCGATTGTTCGAGAATACCTGCCGGATTCATAGGTCCAAAGACTTGCGGTCTGCCTCAAAATGGGAGACCCCCAGTCAAACTCAAACAAAGATTTATCATGGCCAAAATTGTAAGCTAAGGGGGTGGTTCTCAAAATACAAATCCCTCCCGAGTGGACAGGGGTTTCCTTTTTCTCCAAGGGGTCCACTTGAACCTCCCATATTAATATGGGTATGTATCATTAGGATTGGACCCCACAAATCACACATGGATGTCGGCTCTTTTGGTGTCCCTAAGCTGAAAGGTACCTTTCCCCCACAAAAATTCTGAACTTCCGAGGGGTCCAACTCGGCAAAAAGTGTCCGTTGCTGGGCAAAATCCTTTGCGCCCGCCCGCCCCGCCCTGGGCGTCTCGAAGCTTGGAGAGGCGTCGGATCCCGGCGGATCCCGAGCGCCCGGCCTGGCCAAGAGGACTCCGCCTTCATCTCCTCCCCGCCCTGCAGCAGCACCAGGCGCAGGTCGCTCCCGCGGATCGCCCTGACCTTGCGGCTGGGCCGCTGGGGGGGGGAGTGGGGAGTGGGGTGGAGAGGGTTGGGCCATGAAAAAGAAAACAAAGAGGGTTGGCCCCAAGCAAATCTGTGGTTTCGGAGGCCATAAACCAATCATGCCCAACCGAAAACATGTAACAGAAGATTGTGATATGTCCAACCTAAGAACATCGAATTGGGCCAAAAGGTGCTTGAATTCTCCAAGAGGCGGGGGAATACAAGGGACACCTGAGTGAAGGTCTTCCACTCTCTCTGCACAACCAGCATGTCGATGAACTTCCAACATGAGGCCAGCTTATTTGACCGCAACTCATGGCTAGAAAGTCAACACATCCATCTCACCAAACTGACCCATCCAACCTTCGGTTTTGTTTCCCTTGAGGGGATCCCTCTCCAGTTCATTCCCAAACCCCTCAAAGGGTTCCTTAGTCGAACCAGAAGACGTGGAGGGCATTGCTGCCTGGAGTCTGGCATTTACACGAGCTAAACGGAGGCTCAAAGGGAAACACCCCCCCGAAAGTTGCAAAATGCACCCAGCATGATTGAGTTCGAATGTTTCTCCCTTCCTTCGGCCTTCGGCTACGATTTGGGTATGTGCCACAAATTTGGGGACCTCCAAACTGGTGCGACTTTCTTGTTGGTGTCCCTTCTATCCGACTCATGTTCCGGCCACCAACTCCCAAAATAAACCGAACCAATCAGATGAACTCAACCCAACACGTAAAACATAACCACACATTAAAAAAAAGACAAAAGGGCCCAAGATATCCACGCCAGGAAACGAAAGAAACAATTGAAGCCCATTCTCCGCCGAGGTTCTCGGTAGGGCTTCTGGGGGTCGTCCAGCCATGGATTCCCCGTTTTCCGAAAGCTCACTTGGAAGGTCTCGAGGCAGGGGAAGATCCAGAGCTCCCGCCTAGGTCGAGGCCACGTGAAGGACACGCGGCCGGCTCCGCGCTTTTCTGAGTCCCGAGGTGGGGGGGTCTCAAAACCAGGTTGTTTGACAGCCCGAAGTCAATCGGGAGCCTCTGAGGAGGGAAACCAAAACCTTTGGGCCGCCCCTCGCAGCGAACAAAGCGGTCGAGGCTTCCAGTTGGTGGGTGAAGAATCGAGAAGCCGAGAGGAAAACACCTTCTCTGTTTTTTGGACCGGGGCGGGGGGTGGGGGAGATGGCGTTTTTGTAGTGGTACCCCTCTGTTGTTTGCCGAGTTTAAAGGGAGACCAAGGGGGAAACACAAATCTTTCTTTTTAGTGGGGGCTCGAAAAACAGAGTATCCAGGTGTGACACCAATTGGTGGGATTCCATCCCTAAGGCTATTTTGTATGCATAAACAGGGAAGTCTGTGATACCCTTTTGTGGGATTCCCTACGGGGTCGAAGAAGTCCCCGCTGCTTCACTTCCCGGTTCTCCTTATGGAATCCTTCAAGGCAGGTTGGGCATGCACCATTTGAGGCTCCATGCGCTGACTTGGATATTCCTCTGTTCCCTTAGTCCTGGTTGCCCAACAGACCTAACCCTTGGGCTAGGGGTCCAGTTGTTGTTCTTTTCCCAGGTCCCCCCACCACCACCATCTTGTGGCGTCAGATGCCGCGAGAAAAAAACCCATCCCCTCGCCAAAAACAACTCCCGCCTCGCCTCGCCTGCCTCGCGAGAGGAGAAACGACGACCGCAGGGATCGAGTCCCGCCTGCCCATGGTGGACACCACCCACTTCCCATGCTGTACCTTCACCTCGTTGATGGCGAGGCCTTCCGAAGGCAAGAGGAGAGCGGGCCGCTCTGAGCCGTTTGTTTTTTTTTTAGTGAAATTGCGACCCGCAAGAAACAAAGGACAAAACCAGCAAAGAACACGGCCGAAACCCAAACTGTGCCCGGCGTTTCAACCCAGCGGATCCAGAACGTCCCAAAAACCCAAACAGAAAAATGCCGAGAGGGGGGGATCTTGTTGTTTTGAAGCCGAAACGGGTTTGTCTCTAAATGGGACAGCCGAGTGTCCGTTTGAAACGCCCTTCAAAACAGTATGCGGGGTACCCTCAAACAACTGATCAAAGTGGCATCCTCAGCAACCACAAGAGTAATCCTGACAACCTCTCAAAATCTTCCCTTGGATCCAGCCTTATGGAAATTGCCTCACCCTCACCAAAAATACTAGAGCAGCAGATGGAAAACACGTGTAAGGCTGGAACTGCGGACCATGCATTTGGTGGAGCACAAAAGGGGAGAGAAAACGGCCAATGCTTGGTCCTAAGCCCAACACACGCCGGCTAACCCGTGCTACAAACTATATTGAGACAAACCGCCGGCACAAACACAAGCCAACGACAAGGCAACATGCACCTCAGAAAAAAGTCCCCATGTCAAACTTGTCAACATCTGGGCGAATACGCCACCATCGCGTTCCTCTCACGCAGAAATTCAGCCATGCAATGGCGAGTTTCCCTCCCCGAACGCAACCCGCGACACGCGCGGGCAACCAATCAACAGAACAAACGCAGAAGCGAAGAACAACGACAAAATGTCCCAGTCCCACTTGAGCCAACCAAAAAAATGGTTGGTCATTGACCCATTTTCAAAGGGTCATGGAGACTCCAGGTACCCATGTTCAAAAATGCGGAACCAAAATCAGAGCTGGATGCCTTGGAAATGACGCCAGGTGCTGTAGACCAGTTGGATCATAGCCAGCTGCAAAGCCTCGTCGCGGGACCCAACATCCATAGATGGAAAAAGCCGGCGGAGGGTGCTGGACTGGGTTGGCGGCAAGCCAACCAACCCCAGATTTGTGTTGTTTGGAACTTGAGGGTCCAAGTAAAACTCATACATGGAGTGTCTCTAAATTGGATGTGGAACCCTCAATCATAGGGTGCTCTTGCTGTGGTGTCCCTTTTCAAGCAACCCGAATAAGGGTATCCTCGGAAAAGGCAAGCCCATGCCCATGCATCAGTTTCACTGGATGAAAATTGGATACAGAAATGGGATGGCAATAAGAACTGGATAGTGTAGCAAGGAAACACCAACTCCTTTTTGGTTGTAAGAAACAAACCCCAAAAATTGGGCAAATGTTCGTCCCCCTCCAAACTGGCCCTGTGCCCTTCCCGGGCTGAAGCGATGCACAGCTCACTGTAAGACCGGCACGATCATGAAGCCAAGGCCGAACCTTCCGAAGAGCTTGCAAGGCCAAGTCGTTTGGACAGCCCAAGCATGCGGACAGGCATGTGGGTGTGGGTCAAAGTAGGTACCCAAAATGGAAACTAGGACTAAAACCTGCGGTCCCCCCTAGTGGTATAAGTTTGACCCATACCCATGCAACTAGTAAGACCGCGGCCAGTCAGGGAAGCAGAAGTTGCTCGGCTGCAGTCCTCAAGTCTTCCCCCCAATCTCATGGTTCCCAATGAGCCATGGTTGATAAGCCAGTCCCTAGGGTGTGTGGGAAACTCACTGAATCTTTCGCGGCCTCCCAAATTGCACATGGGACATCAGTGATCGCAAGTGCATTTACTCAACAGCGCTTCTCTCTTGGCTGTGGCTCAAAAATTGGTGCCACAATTTGCACCCGAAAAAGGAAACAACGACTAAAATCTGCGTTTCCCCAGTCCTTTGTTTGAGCCACACCATCCACACCCTGTGAGCGCTTGACTGGCCTTACTATTTCACCATGATCAAAGTCACCCCCCCAAGTGGTGGGTAAAAGGGAACCAACCGATTCCATTTTCTGACTTTGGATAACCCCCAGAATCCGAACCCAAACTCATGACCCCAGCTTGAGACACGCGCCGGCGCGCTTCGTTTGGCCGACCCTTGCTCACGGAAAACCTCGGAACTCCAAGGCGCTGGGCCAGTCGTAGGATCGATATCCGAACTGACAGGCCTCGCAGGCAAGCGCCGAACTTCCCCTTTGGCATGTGGCTGTGGTGGTCACAAATAGGGTAAACCCACAAAATGGCGCAAGCTGGCCCTGGGAAGTGGAAACATGGACCAAAATCTGCGGTCCGATTTCTGTTGGTTTAGTTTTGACCCACACCCGTGTATCGGATTCCATCATGACCACAGAAATGGTTTGCCACTCTCCCTTGGTCACCAGCATCAAGTGCCCACCTCCCGGGGGGGGGGGGGGGAAAAAACGTGATTTGGATTTTCCTCTTGATTTCCTTTAGAACGCTGGTGCTCAGTAGGGAGTGACCCAGGTTGTTGAGAATGAACCTAGGGATTCCCTTAAAGGAAAGCATAGGGCATGGTCTATAGGGGTCCTTCCATTCCCTCAAGCAAACAAAAGTTGGTACCAACTCAAAAAGAAACAAGAAAAGCCTCGAACTGAATGGCTCCCAGACTAATTGCAATCTTGTACCAACAAAACTCCACGGTTGATACCATCATCAAAGACCTAAACCCACTAACATGGCAACTGACAGGTCCCTCCAGGAGAAACTGATCTTCCGGGTATCCTCCTACAAATGCCACAGGGCGGGGAGGGTAAACCCAATTGGCCCAACCATCCCCCCCAACAAAAAAAAAGCACGAAGCCAACATTTTTGGAGTGGCTCGGCCTGGCACTCCATCATCCCGTAGCTGAAGCTGGAGGCCCCGGGCGGGCAGCTTCTGCACAGAAACCCGCCTGAGGGAAGCCGCTTATCAAGCGGCTTCGCGAAGCCAAGCGGCGGCCATGGAGGTCAAAAACGGGGGGGGGGGGCATGGGGGAGGGGGGGGGGGGGGGGAGGGGGAGGGGGGGGAGGGCAGGGGGAGAGGGGGGGAAATTAGAAAAACCCAAAAAAATCAAACCGCCATGGTAAATATGTCTGGATAAGTCCCCTAAGTATATGATGGGTAAATGCGATCCCAGAGGGTTTCCAGGCATCTGAGGATGGCTAGAAGGGGGCTCTTGGGTCGTTCAGTACCTCTTTGGAAGGTACCAAGGAATGAAATCTGGTGAAACAACCAGCTTCCTAGTGCAATTCCTTTTGGAATCCCAAAGCAAGTCATGGCAGTTTAAACGCATGTGGGGTGTGTCTTTCTTTGGGGGAACACCTTTTTGGAGAGTCTGTTCAAGGGAGAACCACAAGGACGACCATTTTTGGGTGTCCGATTCCTAAACGACACAAACATGTGCAGACCAGGGCGTTTCGCAAATTCGCAAAATGGAGATTCGCATCTGGTGGGACAGCTGGTGGACAGCTGGGGTCAGTGACTCATTGCCCGAGCTCCTGCACTTTCTCCAGGTCTTCCAGTAGTGCCCGTTTACCAACTTGTTGGGGGTGGGGGTGGGGGTGGGGGTGGGGGTGGGGGTGGGGGTGGGGGTGGGGGTGGGGGTGGGGTTGGGAAGGTTCCAACCAACAAAATAGACTACAGAGAAAATGGCACCCTTATTCTACCCTCTCTACTGGAGGACCTACAAAAAATACTTTTTGGGGCTGGACCATTTGGGTGACCAACAAAAGGTTCCGGGACTTTTTTTGGACCATCCACTCGGGAAGTGAGGAGTGAGAAGCCCTGAATCCCTTTGAAACCTTGCCACACTTTAGCGACCTTTTGACCTTCTGACCTTGTGGGCCTTTTAACCCCCAAAACATCAACTTTTTTGCAGGGGATCTAAGTCTGGCCGAGTAAAGTCACCAAGTAGATACAGGGGTGGGAATCCCATTGGGGTATCACAGATTTTATCTTGTTCGACCTGACCAAGTTTAATACGCACACACCACACCTACAGACCCCACAACTTCAAAACAAAGAAAGCTTGTTTCCCACAAGCCACCTAAGAGCCCCCCCCTACTCCAAATTCCATCTTTTGTTAGGCTAGTTTTTGGAAGTCCTGGGTTTGGGTAAGTGACTGCCTTTTGTAGAGGGCCGGCATGAATGACACCCTGAAAAAACACGTGGGACACCCTGAAAAAAAAACGTGGGTATTGGTCAAGTATCTCATAAGGATGGCTTTTGGGGTGTAAAAAGGGGTGTCTTTCAGTACCTCCTTAAAAGGTACTTGGACCCTCTGAATTGGAAAAAAACCCGTGGGTATTGGTTGTAGGGGGGTCAGAGAGCTATTTCCCTTTTGCCACGTCAACGAGTTCGAAAACCTGGTCTTCAGGCGGCGCCGCTCCCAGTAGCAACCAGTGAGTTGCTTCCTTTTGTCCTTTTTTGGGAAGATTTCCCCCGAAAAAAAGTCAACCAACCAAAAAAAAGATGGTGATTCATTTGTTCCCATCGCCAGCTGGGCATCTGAGAGTTGATCTTTAACCTTCAATTTAGCAAGGTCTCTTTGGGTTGGTCTGACTGGGGGTCAAAATAGGTGCCCCAAATGAAGCCCCGGTATCCCGTGACTGCTTTAGTGAATTGGACTCCCTTAGTGTCGCAGAAAGTGGCAAAAGCTTCGTCAGATTGCCCATAACAAAGGCACTGAAGGGCATGTGCCCTCCTCCCCAAATGAGCCCTTTGGGTATGGGTCAAAATTAAACCAGGAGACTGCAGGTTTTAGTCCATGTTTCCTTCTTCATGGAGACCCGTTCCCAAAACGGCATGTGCCGGGAGAGTTTGCCCCAGTATTGGGTGGTAGTCCCATAGGTTTTCCGTTAAAACCACTGCAAAAGGTCAACCTTTGCAGGGGCCTGGACCCCCAATGGACCCGTTTTTTTCTGCCTTTCCACCTTTTTGTGGGTCAAAGGCAAAAAACATGTTTTTGCGGGGGACCCCAAACCCTAAAATCCAAACCCTAACCCTAAACCCACAGCCCCAAACCCCCTAAAACCCTAGCCCGACCCCCACCAAGCCCTAGACCGGAAACCCTCAACTCCAACTCCCAGGAGTCGAGGGGAAAGGGGCGGGAGGGGGGGGGGGGGAAAGGGGGGAGAGGAGAGGAGGGGGAGGAGGGGGAGGAGGGGGAGGAGGGGGAGGGGGCGGGGGGGAGGCTTCCATGACCCCTAAAAAAGAAATACCCTCAATGAAGGAGGATGCATGAGTGCAGGGATCCGGATCCCCGGTTCATCTAGTCCCCTTTACAAAGTGGCCCAGGTTCATAACCCCCGCGAGGCAGCTTTCAGTTTCACGACAAGCGAGCAGCAAACCAAACCCATTGACTTGCGGGTCCACTAAGATGGGAATATCTCTAATAAACCAGATGGTAGAACCACCTACTAACTGGCCCTTCTGGGAATCGATTGTGGGCGCCGGTATGGGTGTGTCTGATTTGGATACCAATGTGCATGCCAGTGCCGGGCCTGGGTCTGTCGTGCTCTTGACAGTATAGAAGCCGGGCAAGCATTCCTTGGCAACTTGAACTGCCACTGGTTTTTTTTTATTATGGTGTCCACTACCCCCAAACCACTACTCACAGGAGAAACAAGGTATATAGCCTTGAAAGCAGTGGCTATATGATAGCAGCATATATATCTACATATATTTATGTATACCATTGAATGCCTGGGGTGGTTTTGGGGATAGTGGACACCATCTTAGACTGCGATTTTGCCCATGTCTGAGGCTCCCAATAAGCCGCCAGGTGTCACACTGCTTGATGCTAGTGAGGCCTATTCCCGTAGTGCCTGCGAGCGCGGAAAGGTTTGCAGCTCCCTTTGTCTCAGGGCTGTGGAAAATTGGAATCCACTTCTGTGATACAACAAAAAGGGTCTCCCAAAGACTCCCCCCCCACATAAAGAGGGAATTCCCTTGTATCACAGAACTGGGGACGAAAAGGGTCTCGCAAAGACTCCCCCCCCACATAAAGAGGGAATTCCCTTGTATCACAACTGGGGATAAACCCCTTGATCCAACCCTGACTTTGTCTTCATTAACTGAACAATGACTGAAGTGCCACATGCAACGAATCCTCAAGTCCTTCCGTACAATCACAAGTCTATGTATGCGATGCAAGCACACATGGTAAAGATTTGCAAGGGCATGCGGCCTCATGGCGTTCCCTCCAGCGACCTTTGTGGCTTGAAACCCGTTTGCTTCTGTTGGGCCATCTGAGCTCAGGTATCAGGCATGGTCTGGCATACATACTATATATGTATTACTAATATATATATATATATATATATATACATTCATAAATACTTGCATAGATGGCCGTCATTTCTGAGAGCCTTGTTTGGGCCTCCAAGGGGTTCAAAAGGGAGCACCCATTTGGCTGTCCCTCAATTTTAAGACAAACCCATATGTACGTGCATGGGTTCACGTCTGCAGTCTCTACAAATGGGAATAGAAATGAGTCTGACATGATCTACCTGCGTGGCCTCTTCTTCTTTGGCTGCCCTGGTGTTGAACCAGGGGTGCCGAAGACATGCTTCAATTACAGATTCTGTAACCTTTAAGATGCAAGATTGAATTTGGGCAAGTTGCTACCTAAGGGACATTCAACATTTGTTTTGCCTCCACAGCTCCTTCGAATTTGCCAAAAAAAGGAAGCAACCGTTGTCTCGGAGTGATGGAGCACACTGACATTGCCCTATGTTCAATGCTTTCACACCGATCTGGACATTCCTTTGCGCACTTATGCCTTGTCGTTTTCGAAGTTGAGGCGTTCTGGTGGATTCCTCGTCGTTTTTTGGAAAATCTAGGCGAGCTTCAGGAAATCTAGTCGCGCCATGTTTCTGTTGCCCCTCGCGCCCTTCCCTGCACGCGCCTTTGCACTGACACCTTCTGATGCGCGCTTCCTGCTGAACATCCTTATCAATCTGCAGCCCACCCGGTTCTCACTGAACTCGGGACTGGCCCATGCATATGTGCATTGTGTTCCAAGTTTGGGCGAGGCCTCGGCGTCGCCCAAGGCTAATTTGTTGAAGTAGCCACCCACTAATTTGTTGAATTGGCCGCGCCATAGGCTGATTTGAAAATTTTTGATATACCCCAAAAAGGAGATTTGGGGATTTGCGGGCGTGTGCGGGTTTTGCGGGCGTTGTGCGGGTTTTTGCGGGTGTTGTGCGGGCAAAAGTCGGCGCGGCAAAATGAATCGATACCGGTCTTAAGCAGTTGTAGCAAGGGTCCTCACGAATTTGCGTAGATTTTGCGCATTTTGGTGCTGGGAAATGTCATGCTTCAGATCTACGACTATGGGCATCCGCCGCAATATGATGGCTTGATGCCTTGATCTCTTGATGCCCTGATGCATCGCGCAAATCCTGCCTGAAAAAGGGATGCGTCCCACGCAGGGCCCAAAGGCTGCAAAATGCCGCAAGGTCACTGTCTTCAAACCGCAAGTGCTCTGATGCCCCTAAAGTGCAGAAACTCATCAATTTTGGCGTTTTCTGGAAACATATGTAATTTTAGGGTCAAGTTCACAACCTACAAGAAATAAGTACACATTGGAATTTCCACGGAGGTAAACAATAAATGGCACTAGTCCCTTGTTCGCAAATAAAAAGGGTGATCAAAACGTACAACATCAAACGCACGAGGGCATGCCCGCCAAGATGCTTCCCACCCCAAAACCACCCCAAGCCTCCAGAAAGTGGGGAGAAACAACGGTCCACCATTTTGAGAAACAGCCACACCAGTGTAAAAAATGGTGCTCCTCTTCAAAGAATGCGCTTTTTCCCCTTCCCCCCCCCCCCCCCCTTCCATTCGCGTTTTTCTCCGTCTGTCGCGGTGGTTTTTTGTTGGGTGGGGGCCATCTTCCAGCCCTCTGCCGTCTGGCGCCTGCGCCGGGCGGGCAGGGCGAGGCCCGAAAGTTCCGGGCCCTGGTGTCGTTCCCCGCGGCGGGGCAGTAGTGGTTCAGAGGGCAGATCTCGCAGTGGGAGCCGTTGGTCCCGAACCTGCGGTGGAAAATCTGGAGCAAAAGGGATGGCGATATGAACATCAAAATGTTCGGGGTCCACCACTTGTGCTAAGACATCGAAATTCGGGGTCCACTCGAACCACTTGTGCTACAATCACAACCAGGGTCTGAAGGAGTCTTAGGCCGAATAAGGTTTTGAGACTCTCTCCTGGTGGTCCCCTAATGTCTCTTAGAATCTGAGCTTTCCATGCCTGGCGTGTGATTCTTGTTGGGTTGGGGCCTTTGTCAGCTTGGTTTGGTTGAGAAATCCAAAGGACACCTGGGCCATGTGGGATGTTGGTCTCCCTGTGTTGTCCCTTTTGGGACCGCAAAACCAGGTTGTTCAACCAATCGTGGCTAAACCCATGGTTGAAAGGGGTGATGTAAAGTGCCCCCCCCAAACAAAAACACACGAAGGGGCGGCTTGCTGTTGGTTTCCATAAAAAGACAACCAAAAGGGCACCAATGCACCAACTCCCAAGGCCAGGGCCCCGAAACGGGCAGACGATTTGGTCGTGGAAACACGCTGTTGGCCATACGTGAGTCGCTTTTAACTGGGCTGTCCTCAGATCCCCTGCTAAAAGTGTTTAACTTTTGATGAGTTACATGAAAACCCAGCCACTAAACCAACTAAAAGCCTAAAAGCCTAAGAAATCGGACGGCTGGGAACCTTGAAGATAAGCATGGCTTTAGCTCCCGCGTTTCCGCGCTGACCCCCCGTTGGCCGGCCTTCCGGCAGGACAGTCACACAGCCAGGCTATGAAGTCCTCTTGATCAACCTGAGTCTTGCAAGGTTTCTACTGTACACGTCCCTGGAAAAACAAAAGAACGGCCTCCCCTAGCAGAGGAAAAACCCACCTAGCACCTAGGAAGAAGCTACTACACTTCTGTTTGGGTTTCCAGCAAGCAAAGAAGTTGTGGAAAACTAGCCCAGTGCTTCCTGACAGTCACCAAGTTACCAGTATAACCTCATGGCCCCCGTTTCAGAAACCCAAAACAGGTTGTGAACAACCAACAGTGCGTCCTGCCATTTACCAGTGTAACCAAGGGAAACCACCCGAGGTAAACCCCAGAGGTAAAACTCCCTGTATGTCCTTTTAAAAAGAAGTCTCCCCTAGCAGAGGAGACACCCACCTAGCACCTAGGGAGAAGCCAGAAAAAGACCCAAAAACCAACTGGTTTGGAGCGAGGGAAGGGACCCTGAAAAAACATGAAGCGCAGTGGGCAAGCCAAAGGCAGCCAGGGAGTTTTACCTGGGGTTTACCTCGGGTGGTTTCCTTGGTTACACTGGTAAATGACAGGACGCACTGCTTTGGGTTTCCCAAACCGAAACCATGAAGGTAAATACTATTAACTTGGTGACTGGCAGGAAGCACTGGGCTTGTTTATTCTTCTTCTTATTATTATTCTTAAATTTGTGCTTCACAACTTTCTTTGGTGGAAACCCAACCAGGCCATGTTCAAGGTCTTGGGAGCAACGCCTGGAGGCTTCAAACAGTAAGCGTCACAAAGGCTCCGAGCGGCCAAGATCACGGTCTTCACGGGCAACGGGGATCCAGTCACTTTCGCCGCCAGGGCCTCTCCTGACGCCGGGGCTTGCGGAAAAGAAACGGTGTCTCTGGCTTCAAGGACAGCTTCCCTGAGTCAAAGGTTTTGCTGCAAAGGGAGATGTTCTTGACGAGAAAGAAAAACGAAAAACCGGCACTTGTTTGACTCTTCCTTGTTGCCCTGCAAAGGTCCAGAGCGCGCCCAGAATCTGATCCAGGGTCAAGGCGGCATTTCGAGCTCAGTGCGAATCACAGGGATCTTGGGTAGGTACTCAATGTAAACAATGGGGCACCCAGTTTATGTTGCACATGTTCAATCCCCAAATTGCCGAAGCGGAAGACGTGCAGCTTCTCGAAACAGCTGTGACCTGTCCCCCACCCGCAGCCCAGTCTTGTCATGTCGTGGGATTCGAAGTGGGTGGCGCACAATTGGTCCTGCAGGGCAGACGGCAAATGAATTCACATGCGAAAGTCCTGGCGCTTGTTGTGCAACAGCACAACTGTTTGGTGAGGTCATTTGTGTCTAAGCCTGTAGTCAAAATCGTTGACTTTCAAGCATCCAATGCATCCATGCACACCATGCCAGCGCATGCCGTCAAAAGGCGCTCAGATGTTGTATCAGGTTTCCTGGAAAGAGTACTCCTACAAACCCACCTGTTTTGCAAAGGGATCCTGTACAAGCTGATCTCTGAACTGGCCTTCATGAGTCACAATCAAAACCCGGCATTAAAATGGTCTACCCAGAACAATGTGAAGAATTACGAAGGCGGCCGCAGCTATTTATGGTTGGGATTGCCCCTGACTAACCTTCATCTACCCGGGTTTTGTTTGTGGCTCAACATGCGGCCATGGGTCAAAGTCCCGTACCCCCAGTGAACATCCCAATCCCCACTAAAATAGACTAGAATGGGTGGTGCACCGAAAACCCCCAAAACGGGTACCATTGGTTTTGACAACCACAGCCACATGGATCCCTTGAGGGAATTTTGTTGACCAGACCCCGCCTCTTTCTGGGCGGAGCGGAGGATGCAAAAGTTCAGCCCTTTCTCCTTCTGGCTTGCGGCATCCACGCCTCAAGCAGCGGCATGTTTTTGTCGTTTTGTCGGGAAGCGCCTGGTTGGACAAACCCAAAAACCCTCTCCTCCATTTGCTCCAAGTCCCCTGGAAAAAATGAACATAGTTCCAGTAGTGGTAGATTCCGTTTCAAGCCAACAGGGTAAATAGGTTTTTGTTTAGGAAGATATTTTTGCGGGAACCCATGGTTCTAAGCCCAAACAGCAGCCGACCAAAAACGGTCGGAAGAGTCGCATGGGGACCTTCGCGGCCCCTTTTTTCGACGCTACGATTTTGCCGCTTGAAACGTCTGGGCCAGTTTGACATCACCTGGAGTCTCCTGCTGACCCTTAAAAATGGTTGATCATGGACCCATGTTTAAAGGGTCATGAAGAGTCTAGGCAGCTTCCTTTTGGTCAGGTGATCTTTGCGGCAAGCGGCAGTTCTGATCTGTCACCAGCCGGACAGCCTGCAAGAGCCGCAGGACACTCTGCGGCTCTCTCTCTCTCTCTCTCTCTCTCTCTTTCTCTCGCTCTTTGGGTTTGTCTCAAAATAAGGAACCCCAAGATGGGTGGCTTCGGTTTCCGCCGAGGGTTCCCTCATGCAAGGACGCACACCTCTCTCTCTTCACTCCCTCCGGAGGAACTGGGTGACAGTGCCAATCTATTGGATTATGTTGGAGTGTCAGCATTCACGGGCCCCCAACCCTGCTTTTGGAATGGAGTTCACAGCGAAACCAAATTGAAGAACAGCTGTTGGGGCTCCACTGTTTCTATGTGGGCAATGGTGATGGCTCCCTTAGGAACCTTGATTTTGCCTAAAAACGCAAAGAGAGTACTGACCATCCCTTCCGCAAGTACAGGAACCGGTCCTTGGAACAAGCACATGTGGTGTCTCACCCCCCTCCCTCGAATGCATGGCGAGCTGTCTGGTTTGGGGGCATCCCCTCGGCAAGTGAGTCTGGGGTGTTCGCTGTGCCAACTGAATTCCCAGCCTGGCCATGCAAGATAGGTACGGACACGTAGGCAGGGGTGGCGCTGATGTCGATGATGGAGGGGATAGAAAACCAACCGGTGCTCATCGACCTTGCGGAAAAAGGGCTGGCTGAAAGGGAAATCAAAGGCAAACCGCCCCATGGTGGAGTTCTCCAATTCACAAACCAGCGCATTTCAAAAGAAGGACTCTGCC
>CAUJNA010000056.1:195788-203288 GCA_963377175.1 Effrenium voratum
TAAAAAAGGACACGCCCATTTCGTATTGCGGGTTCGGGGTTGACCATGTTCTTTTGACATGCAATCGATCAACCCGTGTGCCTTTTTCAACACTGGCAGCAAAAGGGTGCCGAACAAAAAAGGAGCTACACCCTCACGACCAAATGAGGGCTCCGGCTAGGAAAGTTGGCCAAGACCAGAACGGGCTACCGCGAACCCCCCCCCGCTTGTCGGAAAGAACAACCACATCTGCGGTCGAATTATGAGCCACGCCTTTAAAAAAAAGAAGCTTTGGTTCAAGCTCGTTCTGCAGTCCAAACGGGTTCATTTGCCAAAGAACACCGAGGCATGGACAATCTAAGCTCGAGACCCTTCGGTGGACACCATTTCGTCAGCTCCCCCAACCGCTCTAGCGCCTTCCGACGCTTCAAATCCTAGCACAACCCTGCCGTCCGACATGGAACCGAACAAACCTTCTCTTTCTTTGCGGGAAAGTGGAGAAACCAGGACCCAACAACCAAAAGCCTGCAGGTTCCATGGAACCCCCCCTTTGCTTCAAACCGGCTTCAAAACCCATCCCGTCCAGCATGTACTCGATATCTAGCACTTCTCGGGGCTCGTTGCCTGCCGCTGTGCAGTTCCATAGCCAGGGAATGAGCTGGAATGACCCCAAGAAAACCTATCTGCTGTGGCTTACTTCAAGGGAATCCCCAAAACCAGTTGATTCCCAAAACCAGGAAGGTCACTGAGCACTAGCAGGCTTCTTGGTTTTCGACCGACCAACCAACCAACCCAACCAGCCAAAAATACAGACCTAGGAAAAACACACCTCATCCACTAGAACCTTTGCAACAAAACCAACCACCTATCTCTCAAATGCGTTTGGCACTTGCTGTCTTGGCTGTTGCAATTTGTTTTGACACGACAAACTGTATCGACCAGATTCAAAAACAACACACCAAAGCACATTGCAGTTGTCCGGCTGCTCCATAGCCCCTCAACCATGGCACTATCTGGGTGTGTTTCCGCATCAACTTGATGAAGATCTCGCCAAAACATAGAATGCAGCATCTACCGCTCGCCAACGTCGTAAAGCACAAGTCAGGCGCAATCTTAAATATTGAGAAAATGCGGGTATGGCTCAAAAAACTGGCACCAAAATGGAACCCTGGTAAGTGGAAACATGGACCAAAACCTGCGTAACCCTAGCTCTTGAATTCTGAGCCAGTGCCATGTGTGCGTGTGTGGCTTCAAAGCTTTAAGGCCAACCCCACACGGCGTACAGTGGAAATTACTGCAGCATAGAGCCCTTTGTGTTTTCAAGGTTTTTTGGAACAGAGGTTCATCCAGAAACCAAGTTTGCAATGGGCAAACTCCATCAGCCGAATTCAACTCCCAAACCACCGCCTCTAGGAATGAGGATACAACCATGGCAGGAAGGTTCTATGAATCTCCTCCCCTTTGGGTTTCTCTCTAAACGTGGCACCAAGCTTTGCTTCATGCTTACAAGCACTGGATGCAAAGGAGTTCCTTACTGCAAAAGGAACCACGGAAATTTGTCTGGTCCTGCAGACTAACCCAAAGTTAATATTCAGAGGAACGCCACCCCCAAACCACCCGTTGAAAAATGGGCTAACTACATGACCACATGCCTGGCTGGTCGAAGCAGGACATGGTCAGAGACTTCAGGAAGATCCGACAGGTCCTGTCGCACCCCGATACCGCTATCGCCGCGCGGTTGCCAAATCAAGTGGGGATTTACATCATGGAGCCCTGAGGGCCATGGGCAGGGAAGGGCTATCCCTTATGAACCCCTCAAGGCCTTTGTTCGGTAGCCCCCCGCCGAACGGCCCCTAGGTCTCCATGATTGCAGGAAGCCGACAAGGCGGGCTGAGGCTTTCAATGGGCCTTTGGGCTCAAAACCGCCAGCCTTTCGGGGCGCATGCAAAGTGAAGCGCTTGTTGCTGGTAAAATGAAGCAACCCCAGGCCCCAAAAAGCCCCAAACGCCTCAACTGAGCACTGGCGATGAAAACCCGTGGCAAGAGTTCTCCTGCCGTTGGAGCCGCCACTGTAGAGCTCCGTGCCATTTGCCGACTGCAGTTGAAGATCGTTGATTTCGCTGCCCGGGTATACGCAGCGAGGGATGTCCTGCAAATGCCCCCAGGGGCCCCAGGTTCACATGAAGCCCTAGCCATCTTGGGAGGAGGAATCCCATTTTGGGTGCCATGTCAAGGGCCGGGGATTCAAAATTCCCCCACCCCGCCTGAGAACTGTTCGCCGACTCCTTCAGCTTGAAGGCTCCCTTGCTCTTCTTGGAGAAAACCGGTGTGGTACGCATGAACAACGGCATCGTAGGGGAAACAGGTCACTGGCGCGAAACATGGATTTCCAAGACAAGCCCCAGGACTAGCCCTAAAAATGGCTCTGGGGCTGGCCCTAAACCTAGTTTTGCGGCAGGGCCGGGGTGGGTTGGCCCAAAGCTGCCTGCCCCAAAGCAGCCTATCTGGTGGCTTTGACTCACTGGCCCTTTCAATTGTTTTCCTGAGCATTCAGGTCCATTGCAGTCAAACTGTGGATGGACAAAATCCTGCACCACTTTGAAACCATGGGAAAGGATTGGTTGCTGCTATTTATAGGGAAATCCTCATTCCAGGGAATATTCGATGGTGCAGGATTTCGTCCATCCACAGTATGGCCAAACGATTTGCACCTCCGCACAAAAACAGCGTGCAATGCTTCCAGATTCTCCGGTCTTCAGCGATCGGAAACCCGAACGGGGGGGGGGGCGGCCCGGTTGAACAGGTTGCACCTGTGAATTTGAGGGTGGGAGGGGGGTGTTTTCCTTTCCCGGACCCTCACAAGCGCCAAGGCCCAAAGACCCTAATTTGGCGGCTGATGTGGCGCCCCAACCCACTCCTCCTCGTCTCTGATGCCATCCGAGTGTGACAGGTTCCATGCCTGCATTCTCCGACTCCCAGGTCCCAATGATTCAACGCCGAACAAAAACAAGAAAGAAGCGAGCAGTACAAACCAAAAGGTTCTTCGGTCAAGGGAGCTCCTAAAAGACAGCCCAACTACTTCGCCACCCTCTGGTCCAACAACCCACCAGGTTCATGTTAAAGGAAAATTGGCCAAACAAGGACCAGTTTCATGGCAAAGCGGACGGGCAATCAGATCGCCAAATATTCCGCAGAACATGAGCAAAGGGCCGACAGCATCCCGGCCAATAGGCTGGCTACAGGGATTCCAACAACCACCCGTGTCTGAGGCAGCGCAAGTTGCCGCTTTCCCGTTCCCAGCGGAACATTTTGAGGCGGGCCTCATGGAATTCCTTGCAAGGGTAGCAGGAATCGCCTATCTCCATCCTCCATCAGCAATCCACAAGCATCATGTCAGCATGTATTCTAATTGTGAACCCTTTGGTGGACATCCTCAACATTCTCAGTTGTGTTTACATCCTGGGTGACCATATAAGCCAGTCTTCTTCGGACCGAGAAACATCCATTCTTCCCCCCCTCCCCAATCCGCTTGTCAGCACAAGGCTTGGGGTGGGGGCCGTTCTACAAACCAAGTCTCACCGTTCGGCGGTTTGAACGGAGCTCGGGCTTGGGAAAAATGGGTGTCCTTTTTTGGTGGTGTTTAAGGGTAACCAAAAGGAAGGCCACCAATATGGGGCTCCCCAAAAAAGAAGACGCACCCAAAAAGGGACCCACAGGAGAAACCCAAGGGATACCCACAGCAAACCGGAACTTCAACAGGAAAACAGGAAACCCAAGCCCAAAAAAATAATCCAAAGCCCGTCCTCCTTTTGCCGCAGAGGGTATAAGCACACGCTGCCAGCGCTGGTTCCCACAGCAAAGCCGTTTCCTACCGCGGCAACAGCGGTCGCCCGAGCCTTGGTTCGCAAGGGTTGCATGTGGTTTGGAGGCTGGGGCCGGTTTCCTTACCCTCAATCAGCTAACCCCTAATTGGTGGTTTGGATTGGTGGCTCGCTGGTTTGGATTTGGATTTGAACCCTTGGGTAAATGGTTGAAACCACCCCCGGAACACATAACCACCAATCCAAAGGGAAGCTGATACAACAACCAAGGTTGAAATCCAGATCCAAACAACCAATTGGGGGTTGCCTGATTGCAAGTCGTTAAATGCAAACTTCAGGGAACGGGACCTCACTCAATCAGGGGTGTGCCGTTTAGCGAAGTATTATAAGTTATCATGGGCGGTGAGTCCTATTGGTATGGTCCTCCAAATGCCGACACTGACATGTGAAGCCTTGAACATCTTCGGTTTGCCAATGGGAAGTCGTGGATTGCTAATGGATGAGCAAAATTGTGCAGCCATGAACCGCTAGCTTCTGAATTGAAAGGCCACCCATCTTCTTCCGCGGCAGAAATGTCCCAAAGAGCTAAAAACTGGCTCAGGGAGGTTCCCCAGCCTCTTAAAGGGTTGCTGGGACCCTAGCAGAAACTTGGCCGTCGGGAACCGGCGGGAAACCGTTCGCCAATTCTCTGCCAGCATATCTGATCAGCAAACAAGGCCCGGAGCCACCTTTGAGTAGAGTTCCTAACTCTCACAAACCCATAAACCATTTTGGTAAGCTGATGTTCACCAGCCCCTGGCTTCCACCAAAGTTGCTGGATCCCGGCTTCTTAGGGAAGCTGTTGAGGGGTGCCTTACAAAGCTTTGTTTCAACACGTCGAAACGCCTCTTGTTTGAAACCTCCTTGGCTTTCAAAAGGACCACGGTCCAGGTGCGTAACCCAAGTTCGCCCCAACCTGCCCCGCTTTGCGAGCGAGCGATTCGCCCAGCCGCTTGCTCCGTCTCAAGGGCAAGCACACGCAGCACCGAGGCAGATTGGGCAGATCTCCGCTGAAGAATCACCACTTTGGAACCTGGGTCAAGCATGAGGATCCCTCCGTCCGTTTACTTAAGTCCCCGGAACAAACAGAATTCCAGTAGTGATAGATTCCCTGGATCCCTCCTTCCATTTATCTAAGTCAGAGGGACAAACAGAATTCCAGTAGTGATAGATTCCCTTTGAAACTCAACAGGGCGGAAAAATGGAACCACATTCTTCAAGCCAATGGAAGCCTCTCATGACTTGGAAGCCTTGTGAAAAAGTGCCTGGGGTCTAAGGAGTCTCTTGACCGTTCCAAGCAACCTTTTTGGGTGATATGTGATTTGTTGATTGGGGGACATCATTTCGGTGAAAATGTATTGCCACGCATGTGGGAGGGAGTCATTCAAATTCACCGATCCATATCCATTTTCCGATGCTCAGGACCGGGATCCCACTAAAATACCCAACATGGAACCTGACGAAAGGGTCCCATGAAAGACTATTTTCCGCAAGGGACCTTCTGGTCTCCAACGCAGGGGGCGTTGGGTCCCTCTGCCGGGACAAAACGAACACCCGAGCTAAGCAGCGAAATAGCGGGTTTTGATTGAGGGTTCCCAGCCCCAGGAGTAAATTTGGCCCAAAATGCAACTAGACTTGCCTGTCAACCCCCCTCCCGGCAGAGGTTTTTGACACCTTCCCATTTAGTTTGGAGTTCCCAGTGTCAGTGGTGACACCTTCCCATTTGTTTCGGAGTTTCTAGTTGCGAGACATTGCCAGTTATTTTGGAGTTTCTTCTTCTGTGACCTTCCGGTTCGTTTTTTGGTTACAAGGTTGGACACATTCCTGTGTATTTTGGATTTTCTAGCTGATTGTCGCTTTTATTGGTGTGTCTAGTTTTGACAGACTCCCCAGGTGTTTCGGCGTGGGTTGCAAATGACGAGCTAGGAGTTCCAAAACGAATGGCAACGCATCAAACAAAGCAATGTCACTGAGTGAGTGGATTTCTGTTGCTTTGAACACGGTCCCAAGAAAATCCCTTTCCTTTGGTGCGTTGCTTGCCCTGTCCGCCTTCCGAGCATGCGTCATGGTCCAAACTCCGAAGAGCGAATCCTTGCCATGGCTGCCTAACATTTTGCTGATGGGTCCATGCCCATCCACATCTTCATCCTACTGTGGATGGACGAAATCCTGCACCACTTTGAAACCACTGGAAACCATTGTTTGTTGGTATTTGCAGGGGAATCATCATTGTCGGGTGTCTCTCAGGTGGTGCAGGATTTTGTCCATCCACAGTCTCACAAAAAATAAAAATTAAATAACAAAAAACGGGTTTGTGCCAAGGCCGATTCTCATCCCTCTGAACTCCGATCAAAGAAGCCCTCACCTCGTGTCCACCTTAGCTTTTGCTCCGAACAGAAAGTCACATTTCACATGTTTGGATAAGTACTCCCATTTCCGGCTGAAATCCGTGGGTCTGTTCTCGATTTGCGGCAGAAGGGCGGCAACCACAGATCCAGAAATCCGGGTCGAAGTAGATCGCCAAGCTGATCAAGTAACCTGGGTCTCCCAGTGGCGTAAAACACTTCGCTGGAGGTTCAGCAGGGCCTCGTTTCTTTCGGGTACCCCTTTTAAAGCGGTCAAGGGAAACCAAAAGGAAATCCACCAGGAAAAGCTCTCTCCAAACCGACAAGCTCAAAGACAGCGAGTCGCATCCCGGCACGGAAAACAGGGCCTTCTCTGTAGCCACCATAGGACCTCCGGACTCGGATCACGGATCGCTTGGCTCTGCGCCGCACTCGTAGATCGCTTTTCTTTCGCATCCCTCACTCAAAACACAACCAACTTGGCCCAAAGCTGTAGGGAATCTCCTGAATGGTCCGGCAAACCATTTTTTCCCCCCACCGGGTCCCCAATCCGAATTCATGCCCGACCTCTGCGGAGTGCCTTCAAATGCTGTTGCTCTCTGCGCTCTCAGATGCTGATTCGCACCTGGTGTGTTCCAGGTGATGTGCCACAGCCCAACTCGCCCAGGATTGGTGTCCTGAGCCAAAGACTTGGAAAACCCCCGGACCCTTTGGGTTGGGTTTGTTGTTGCTTGTTTTGTTTGTTTGTTTGTTTTTCTGTGGCTCCTCTTTTTGTCGGGTTGTTTTCAGGGTTGGACCCCCCAGGTGGACATCCAAGATGCATCGACTTCACTCGTTTTTGTTCACTCAAATTATTGGTCGTCTGGAATTGTGACTTCTTTCATGGGAAAAACATGTATGGACAAATGCCAGGCAACCTGAAAAGTGCTTTCTGGAGGGTACCCCTTTCGGATTAGTCCAAAAGCAAAATGCCAAGCCAAAACCAAAATGCCAAAATACAGCTTTGGGAAGAGGACGAAGATTTTGACACATGAACATTTGCGCCGGGCAAGACTCACTCCACTTCTCCGGTGATGCCCTGTGCGGGGACTTTGTAGATTGTTCGCACTGAGGGCGTTGTTCTTGGTTGGTACCGGTATGACTAAAAAGAGGGGCAAACCGCAACAGGGCAAGGTGAGTCAAGTCCGACGGTCAAGCAAAGGGAACCTTCAGGATGTCCAGTCAAGTGCGATCTGCGAAGAACATCCGGCCAAGCTTCTGGATGACGCTTGCTGCCCTGTAGGCCTCACCCGCACCCTCAATTTCCATTCTTGGGA
>CAUJNA010000056.1:210788-233288 GCA_963377175.1 Effrenium voratum
AACAATCCCAACAAGGTGCAATCCAAAACGCGAGCCAAACATGTGATGCACGCACGCCATGAACAGGGGAGAAGAGCCCTAAAACTTTGACGGACCATGCATCCCCCCCCCTTTCCAGAGATCCCCCCCGAAAGTCACCACGTTTGACACTTTCAAATCCTCCAAGTTGAGTGATACCGTGAAAATGTATGTCACACCCTGAGCCCAGCAGCACGTGCTTGCCGCTGGGCGAGAGCAAGAGGTCTCCTCGGGTCAAGAAAACCACACGCCACTTGGCCAAACTCCGTGAACCCCAGGCTGAAAATCCAACACCTCCCACCGCGGGTCTCAAGTTGATGTGCCAATTTGTGTGTTTTGTGGTGCGGACCACTCAAAGGAACCACTTTCAAACAGGCATCCTGTTGAGCCATGTTCGAGGGAAACCAAAGGAAAACTGGCTCTTTGTCACACCTTCATATTTTGAGGCCGGTTTGACTTTTTGGAAAGACCAAACATGCGAAGCACCTTATCGTAACTTCCCTCGTTGTTGCGCTTTCAAAAATACCACCCGTACAACCAAAAGAAACGACCTAGAAAATGGTGAGCCCCAAAGTTGGTGGGTTCCCTTTCGCTTCCCTCGGAAAACTGCGCAATACCAGCCCGGATAACCATTACATGTGGTTTGGCTATTTCAACCGCGCTTCGGAACTTTGGGGAGGGATGGGGGTTCGTGTCTTGCTGGTTCGAGAGCATTCGGGAACGAGCCCTGTAAACCATTTTCTTTTTGGTTTCCAAGAGGATCGCGGGAAAACGTTCATTCCCACCCCTTTTTGAGAGCCGGGAAGCTGATATGCGATCGAAGGTGATTTGCTCGCGCACACAGGCTGCCACAGCAAGTCCAAATGTGCCATGGTCAAAACTCATGTGGACCATGCTTGTGGCTCCTTCACAGGAAGCCTGAGATAATGGTGGCCGAATCCCAAATTTAAGGGGTTAGCAGGCAACGGGCGTTTTGACCCCGGCACAAGTACGAGCCCGAGCAGCTCATCTCGCGCTCGTTGTCCGCGAACTCGAAGCTCCACTGGGAGTCCCGAAGGTCGAGGGGCCAGGCAGAGACGCGGCAGTTGCCGCCTGCAGTCGCAAAGTTGTGAGCCTTGAACAAGAATCCAACTCAGATTTGGCTGTGGCTCAAACAACCGGTACCCAAAATGGAACGCTGGTAAGTGGAAACATGGACCAAAACCTGCGTAGCCCCTCCTGTTTAATTTTGAGCCATAGCCATTTGCCACGGTCAAAGCTTCTTACGTGGGCCAGGGTCTGTTGACCATGGCATGTAAGCGACTCAAAAATGGGACGGCGAGATGGGACTTTGGGCGCCTTTTTCGGGGAGGCCGGTCTTGGGTTTTCCAATGTTGACCCAGGATTAATAAATCCGTCCCATTATCAGGGAGGTGTTCCCTCCAAAAGTGATGAATCCCCACTAAAAGGAGACACCCCCCAGGGGTTTATTAATCCGGGGTTAACACTAAGACAAACTAGAAGGGCGGGTGGCCCGAGAACCGTGTGCGTTGTCAATGAGGCTGCGCCGCACAGACGTGCCCCACGTCTTGTGCAATTTTTCTGCGCAACTTCTCGTGCAAATTATCCTGAACAACTTGGCGCGCGGATGATCTTGTGCGGTTGCTTTTTTATTGTGCGCATTCTCTGCACACGCTCCCTCATGTAAGTGCGCTCGCGCAAGCTCTCTCAGCTTGTCTGCTAATAATCACGTTGTGCCATGTCTCTCATGCAACCACTCTGTAAGACTTCTGTAGAACGATTACCTTTGCAAACTCTCTAGTACAATTGTGTTTTGCACAAGTTCCACGGTTCGATGACGCCTCGAACAATTGCATTTGCTGTGTGTGTTTACACATCGACACTCACACAAAGGCTCGGTGTCATTTTCACAGAGCGGGTGCGGAGTCCGGACCCTTCGCCCTTGACCCGGAAGAGTATCTCTCTCTAGCGCAAGAGTCTTCGCGCCAGCGTGTTTGTGCAAGTCACGCAAGCTCTCTTGGGCGTCTTGCGCAAGTTCTCTTGTGCCAGTTCTAGTGCACAGTTTGCTCTTGCAAGTTCTCTCACCTTCTCTTCTGCAATCTCTTGTGCGCATTCTCTGTGCAGGTTCGTACCCGAGGCACCCTTCGCAGTGCTTTGGGCGCAAGCGAGGTTCGCAACCCAAAGGAGTCCATGCTAGCATGAGAGCGGGACATGGTCACGTCAATGAGAGGGGTAGGAATGCTACAAATGCTTTCCAATAGGCAACGCCCAAACAGACTTGAGCCAACATGGCAGGGTGCATGTTGGCTCATATTGGTGATTTATAGAATGGTGCCGCTACGCTCTTCCATCAGAAACAAAAAAATCCCACCACCCCCACCCACCTCACCCCCCCCACCCCCCCCCACCACCCCCCGCCCCCACCACCCGCCCCCCCCCACCCCCCGCCCCCACCCCACCCCCCCCCCACCCGCCCCACCCCACCCCCCCCCCCACCACCGCCTTCGGCCACCATGACGAGGCCGGTGTCTGCCGACATCGCGATCCGCCCTCCGCCTGGCAAAACCGCCGAGTCCATCGGTCAAAAACCGCCGAGTCCATCGGCGGAAAAGCGGTTTGCGCTCGGGAGGCCGAAGGGAAAACCCGCCACTTGGGGGTCTCAAAAACGACAAACCCACCACTTGGGGTCTCAAAAAACGACAAGTCTGACCCCAATTCAAGGGAAGAGCGTGTCTTTCACCCAACTCTACCCGCAAGACTGTGGACAAACTGTCGATTTGTGGCCAGCTCAACTGGGTTTACCCAGGAAGCTTGCTTTGCGAGGGTCCTGACTTTCCATTCTGCGATCGAATTCTGCAGATACGAACGGAATTACGTGCCGCAAGTTTCTGCCCTGAGGGTAGACTCCTTTCCCGAGAGTGAATTATGACGCGCATGAAACCGACCACTTGGAAGATTCCCTGTGACGCAGCCAAATCTCTTAACCTCCAAAACCCAGGGGGAAATCAAAGTTGCAGTCGTTGGACTCTCCCGTGCCCCAAAACGTTCAAACGCTTGAAAAGGCCACACTTGCAGTGAGAAATCCATCTCAACAGTGAGAAGTGGGACCCGTGAACACGAGCCGCATCCCGCATCCCGAGTGGAAAATCCCCGTAAGATCGGTGAACAATCCCGGCCTAGCAGCTCAAAGGAGGTCGCTGGGGACTGGGCGTCCACAAAATATCCTGCCACGTCCCAGAGGTCCGCGGAGCCCTCGTAGTTTCCTGGGCTCGAATCGGTGCCTGGGCAACCTCCTACAGGACATAGGCCAAAACCGCCCACGAATCACTGGGATTTGTAGAATATGTCCTGCTGGTTTCTTGGACTGCGGCTCTTCTGGCTACGCGGCTTGTGGTTCTTCTCAGATGGTTCTAAGTTATAAGGGTTGGTATAGGTCTTCCAGCAGAACCTCCTACTTTCACTTTGGCTCTTTGAAGGGTTCGAACTGCTGCATCAATCTGAAGTTTGGTTGAGGGCCAAGTTTGCCGAGTCAAGTCTGGCAGGAGAACACTAAACCCTAGCCTAGAAACCTGAGAATCGGTTTTAGGGGAACCGCCAAATTCTGTCGCCTGTCGCCTCTTTGGTGCTTTCAGTCTGTCAAGTCGTTAAACTGGGGGACACGGTGCCGAAAGCGCCTCAAAGCGCCTTGATCCCGACAAGCAAACACAAAACCAAAACCAAAGAACTTGCGAATGGCTGCTTGCTTCCCGTTCTCTCGTTGTGTCTTCAATTTGCTTATTTCTTGTGTCTTCATGCATTTCTTAATTTCTGTCTTTCTTTCTTCCTGCATTTCTTCACTGAGTTGTTGCTATTTCCTTTCTGCCTCCCTCCCTCCCTCCCTCGCTCTCTCTCTCTCTCTCTCTCTCTCTCTTTCTCTCTCTTTCTCCGAACCTGCTCTCTAAGTCACATGGCGGTGGGATTCAAACCAATGGGATCCCATTTTGGGGGTTTTCGGTGCACTGCCCATTTTAGAACCGATTTTAGTGGTTGGATTGGGATGTTCACTGGGGGTACGATTTGGATTTTGACCCATGGCCACATGCCGCTGGTCACGTGGCGGGGGCCTCTTTGCTACCAAGGCGTCCAGCCAGCAGCCAGCTGCCACATGGGGAGAATCGAAGATATCTCACCGCCCAGAAGGCGAACCTGGCACCCACTTCTTTTGGCCCATCAAGGCATCCATGGACTCTCCGTCGGTGGTTTGGATTGGTGGAGGTAGGGGAGGCCTTCCGCGTTTCTGTTTAAGGACCAGGACTTCAAACCCCTCGGGAAGAAACAATAAAACCCACGCGAAAATCAAGTGGAAGGTGACCAGCATTTCCTGAAGCCTTCGGCAATAAACATCCCCGAAGGTGTTGAAGGATGATGTGAACGAGGTCGTTTTTGGTGACCACCTCACCCTTTGGACCGCATGTGGTGAGGGATCGCGGGCAGGACTTGGGCTGGTACTGCTCCGCTGGCTTTGGATCATGGGGCACGTGCCACAAGAGCTAAATCTGTTCAAATGAACAAGCCATGGTCCTATGGTTGCTTCAAAGGAAGCCAAAAGCAGGTTGTTTAAAGACTTTGGGGGTGTGTCAAACAAAGTGGGTGTGGAATTTGTGGACACCCTTTTTGCGCGGGTGTTTTCTGTTTTTCAGGGAAGGGCGGGCGGGGGGGGATGGCAGGTTGTGCTCTTCTATCACAAGTAAGGGCTTGCGACCAGACAAGGCACCAAAAACAGCTTAAAACGGCCCTTTGAATGTTGAGCGTGCTTCAAGTAAGTCACCCAGTTGACGTGCAACACGTGTCCCAACCTGGGCTTGCAAGGAACCCCAAAGGAGACTGCCTGTGCGTCAAGCAAGGTATCG
The DNA here is from genome assembly GCA_963377175.1 of Effrenium voratum. Taxonomy (NCBI): domain Eukaryota; class Dinophyceae; order Suessiales; family Symbiodiniaceae; genus Effrenium; species Effrenium voratum. The sequence goes on from CAUJNA010000056.1 coordinate 215,696, forward strand.
GACAACCCAACACTTTGATGTCCCTTTAAAACTATCCCAAAACAGGGTAGCCTCACAAAAAAAAGACAGCTGCAACAAGTTCATATAAGCATGGGCTTTCAAGAAAACCCACCAGGAAAAAGAAAGAAGAGATGGGTTCGCCCCTTCACTCCAGCGCCATGTCGAGTCGAGCCTTCTTCGAAGCGGCACCTCCTCATGCTCCACGTGGCGCCAGGAGGTGATGGCGCCTGCCCTGAGACGCTGAGTGCGCCGGTGCGCCGCCGCGCGGCAAAAGGCGCACCGTCAGGGTGCTCCACGTGTCTCTCAAAGACTGTTGCGACATTCGCTTCTCGCACCGTGCTAAGAAACCCTGGTGAATGATTCGCCGAAAATACCAACAAACGTTCTGGTGTCGACCATGGTTTCAAAGTGGTGCGGGATGTCGTCCATCAGTAGGGGGCCCCTAAATCTTAAAATTGAATTCTTTGCTTACCAAAAGGGGCTCGCCATCTTGAGAAACTCCCTGGGACCTCCAGAGGAGCGAGAACCGAAGCGGGTAGCAGCTGCGTAGGTGTAAAAACCCAAGAAATTAGGGAATTGAGTTGCGATTGAAGAAGTCTCTGGTTGGAAGTGCCATGAAAGCATGCAAAGGACCCAAAAATACAGATGGGTCTCGTTTGAACATGTTAAGACCACCACGCTGTCCAAGCAACCTCTTGGTTTCCCTCAAAAGGCGTCTGGGGTTTGGCTGGGTGTTCCACCGTGTGTAGATTAAATCCAGGGCAGGCAGACTAACCCCTGTTCCCCCACAGATAAACAAGCTTACAAGCTACTAAGTAGGTTGAACACCCAAGTGTGTGTTCAACACTCTCAATCCAAGCTGCTCAGAGCCCGCTACGAGCCACGTCTGAGTGGGCGCAAACTCCACTGCCAAGATGCCTGGGACTCGGGTTGCGTCTGCCTTCAACACCCAAGTTGATCGAGGTTAACAGGGTTCTTTGAACAAGGTAATGCGTCAAAAGCCACACAGTTACGTGTCAAAATGGAGGGACGGCAACGGTCCCTTTACCTTCTCTTGAAAATCCGAGGTGAAAAGAGCACTGCAATTCCTGAAAGGATACTTGCACAATCCGAAATCAGGTTAGGTGAACTGTTGGCTGGCAATATGTCCTTTAAGGGACTCTGCTTAATGGGGAATGGCTTCCCCAAAACACCGGGTATTTTGCTCGGCCATTTCATCCATGCCATGTTGCCGTGTCTTCCCCGGGCTTGCCGATGGAAAAACAGTCGGCCAGCTGACCACTCTTGATTTAATGAACGCCCGAAACCCGTTAACTTTTAGTACCAAGATGTTATACAGGTTTATAGACCCCAGTGCTTTCAGCCACCACAGTTGGTAAGGGGAAAGCATCGTAAAACCTAGAGGCCTAGAGGTAAGAAACCCTGGTTACCGTACTACTGAGTTACTTCAGTTGTAACTGGAAGCACTGGGGGCCTTCGTGAAATGCCCTTCTTGGACTCGGTTTGAGCGCTCATTTGCGGCCCTGGCACGTGAGATCTGAGAATAGATCCGAGTTGGCGTGTCCGGACTCTTCCTGAAGTTTCGGAAAAACGCGGCGTGAAACTCCCCTCCCACGAGTGTGAGTCGCATGCATTCTTTGGCGTGTGTTTGTAAGGGACCCAAAAAAAATGGTTGGAAAAGGGAAACCAGAATGAAAACCGAAGCCATGTTGTGGGTCCCCTAAAGAAGGATATCCCCCTTTCTGTTGTCCTCTTCCGTCGGGCACCGAAACCCCGTGTTCGCTCAGCTTTCAGGCTTCTGATTCAGGCTTCTGATTCAGGCTTCTGATTCAAGTTCTGCCAAGCGGCCCACGCACGTCCCACAGAATCAGTTCTTGGCTGCATGCATGGCACTGGAAAAGCACCCACAGCGCATCCGAAACCCGTTGCCTGACTTTGGGTACCGAAAAATGTCTTTCTTTGGCCACACCATAACCCCTACGAAAATCGCAAAGGTAGAAACCCTAACAAAAAGGCAACAACACGGGTTTTGGGCACTGCTCAACTGCGAACAACACGTCCTGCGCAAAACCCCTGGAAAAGAAGAGGGACACTCGAAGTAAATTGGTTGGGATACTCAAGTCGCTGGCTTTGCTGTTGAGTTGGCTTGCCAAACACAGGCAGCATGCTCGTTGTGTTGAATGTCGCTGGGGCTGCCCGGAACCGTTCGTCGTCCACCTTGCCACCTTGCCAAAGGTGGAACCTTTGCCCGATGTGTGCGGATCTATGGCAACAGTGTGGACCATAACCCTTCCTGTGACACCAAAGCGGTTGCACTGAAACTCACTTCACACTCCCCTCAGAAACTGGTAAAGCCAAAAGCCAATCGAGTCCAGGGCGGGCACTCCCCTCAGAAACTGGTCCAGCCAAAAGCCAACCAATCGAATCCAGGGCGCTGCTGGTGTCCGAATAGTCCCTAAAGGTGCTGACCCCCATCCAGCGGTTGCCCTTGCACAGCGCAAGGGCCGTGATGTCGAAGCCCCGGCCTGATGCAAGGAGTCCACCGGCCGAATCGGGCTAAAAATGGGTTTGTCGGCCTTTTTTGGTTGAAGGTACCCTTTTTTGGTACCCTGTTTGGTGGTTTCAAAGCGAAATCAAGAGGAAAACCACCACAATAGCACGGTACCAATGGCATTGGGGCGAGCCTGGGTGTTCGGGCTCGGGGAGAAGGTCCACAAAGTTCCCTCAACGCAACAGCGACAGGGGTCCATGGATCTAGGTGATATGCCCCAGATCAACTGGATATCAGCTAGGATATGGGCATCTGTTTCTTTGAGAGCACCCTTTCTTGGGTTGCCTTCAAAACCACGCAATTTGGTGGTTACCCCCCGGGATTTTGACACCAAACCCATATTATCGGGTTGCTCCAACTCGCGCTTCTGGTCGGTATGAGGCGCCACCCGCCCATTTCACCATGTTGTAGCTCCACTTCGGGTTCGCGAACTCCTTGCGGCCGATCGCGGCGGTTACAACTAGAACCTGGACTCAGAGCTCGGGGTCGAGGATCCTCCGGGTAAAAACGATCGTATGGAATTCATCAACTCGATTGAGTTATCAGATGTCCAGAATGAATTTCAGATCGAAAAAACATGTTGCCCACCCTCGTTTGGTTGTCATGGGAAACTTCAGCATGACACAGGTGATCCGGATCCCCTATGGGACACCGATCCAAATCAACCAGAGGCTTATTCCGGGGATTGATTGGATGTCCGGCCAAGTAGCCACTTGGATTTTATCCGCTATGTTTAAAAAAATACTCCACGATATTTAAGACTTTGGGGAATTGGGCTGCAATGTTCACTTCAGATTCCGGAGGACCAAGCAACAAATATTTGATTCGTCTGACTAGTAGGGTCCTCCTGATCAATCGAAGTTTAAAAAAAGTTCCCATGCCACAAAGGATCCGGCGAAGAATCAGCCTTAAAGAAGGGCTGACTCCCAGTGCCGAAAACCCATATGAAATGGATTTCAATGGTGAAGGAAAATCGATCCAAACGGAAATCTGTCATGCTCAAAGGAGCCGGAACCAAAAAAAGCAGCCAAATACAACTGTTTTGCTGTGGGTCACTAAAGAATCGCTACCGCCAGGGCCTAAACCGCGACTCGAAACCCTAGAAGCTTGGTGCGAAGTGGATTCTGTACATCCACAGTATCTCCTAGGCTCGTTCCATCATGTCGAAGCTTGCTTTGACGAAACCACGCCTCACCTCGAAACCGAACGGCGCCCACCACATGTGGATGAAGCCATCTTGCGTTCCTCGGGCGCGCAAAGTTCGAATGGGAGCACAAAGCCCATAGACGGGCGTTTCTACCAAAATGGGCTAAGCAAAAGTGTTTGTTTTGAAAAAGGAACAAAGAACGAGTAAATAGGTAATCCACCAACCAACCAACGAACCAGACAGACAGACAGACAGACGGACAGACAGACAGACGGACGGACAGACAGACAGACGGACGGACGGACAGACAAGCAAGCAAGCAAGCAAACAAACAAATAAATACATAAACAAATAAATACAAACAAATAAGTAAAGCAACAAGTTAATCTATTAATTAATCGATTCATTAAGTGGTTAATCAATTAGTTAGTCAAGCACGGTACTAATACATATTCATAATACATACAATTATGAATAACATACCAATACACAACATCAACACACATCATAACATAGAGATGAATGAATAAAACAAACAAAGAAACAAAGAAACAAACAAACAAACAAACAAACAAACAAACAAACAAACAACCAAACAAACAAACAACCAAACAAACAAACGAACAAACAAACAAACAAACAAACAAACAAACAAACAGTGAAGCACAAAAGATTAAATGTAATATCTCTATGTATATACCCTCCCACCAATTAACATGGAACCTGACGTTCGCCGGGTCCTGGTTGGGACCAGTTTCCTTTTAAAGGGACCGGGTCCCGAACGTCAGGTCCCATGTCCAAAAGAGTGGGAGAGTACATAGAAATATATAAGCAAGCCACCTTCCAAATTGGCCAATCGGTTTTGGAGCGCCGACTTGTTTGCACCAAACGAGCGGGGGGTCCCCTCAAATTAGCGGATTTCTGGGCTGTCCGTTTTCAGATCCCCTACTAAAAGTGACTCACTTGGAGTGTGCTAAATGGAAGCCCAGCCACTAAACCAACTACAAAAGCTAAAAAGTTATGGGGACCAAGTGTGGGTTCCGATGTTTCAGCCGTGTGTGAAGCGAGACCTAGCTGTTCAGGCGCCTGGCGCCTCAGAAAAAGAACCATCGCGGAAAATCACAAAACGGGTCACTCCCACTACTTGAACTCACTTTGAACGGGCTCAAGGATACTCCAAACCATAAAGACCTCGCAAATGGCACGGGAAGACAAGCAGCGGGCAACGGGCTGGCCCATGTGAGTTGTACTCAACACCCGGTATTAAAAATGGTCTACCCTGACCTATGTAAAGAATGAAGAAGGCGGCCGCACAAATGGTTGACTCGTGTTTCTTTTGAGAAACCCCACGCAAGCCGCAACTTCAGTCGAGAGTCCCGTGGCCAACCACTCACCCTCTGAGTCCATAAGCTCCACCGTGGAGTTGTGACTCAGCGTCGCTGTGGGAGCGGACCTCAGCTTCAGCGCTTCAGCGCTTCTGCTCTTGGCACCACGGCCTCAAACGACTAAAGCGGAGACTTAGGGAAGATGTGTCGCAACCCATCTTCTTCAGGGCATTGCTTGTTGTGGGGTTGCAACTCAAACGGCTGTCCCTGGTTGGGTTTGGAGGGAAACCCGAAAGAAACCCACGCGGCTCCCTTTGGGAGACCAGAAGCCAACTGGTCGATTCAAGGGGCGTCCGCGTCCCATGTCAGGGCCCAAAGCGCGGGCTTTCATTCATGTTGATATCTCTTTGCATGAAAATCAGTGGCTCCAAAGGCCTCAAAAACAAGGGGTGGCAAACACCTCTTCATGCTGAACCAAGGGTGGCCTCAAAGAAACACCCCTTGAATCCGGGTTCTGCTATCCAGGGTAAACAAGTAAACGGTCCCTACAAAGGCTGGCGCAAGGGACGCTAAGCCAGGGGCGCATTGATCGTCCACACAAGTACCTGAGGCGCCATCTGCCGCATCAAAAATGCGTGCCCTTGCTTGGAGTGAACGAATGGATCCCCGGCAGATCAAACATATGACATTCACCCGGACACTTGATCTGCCATGGCACGTCCTTCCCTTCTATCAGTGCGATGGTGAAGGGATTCATTACCTCAGTTCCGCCAAGGCAGTGGTTGCTTCCCTAGAACCCATGTTGATCACGGACAGGTCTTGCTTTCTTAAGCCGCGGCACCTCTAATCCTTTCACAGGGCCAGGCTGCTTCAGGCACTGCCACGGTTCCGCCTACGCGTGCTTCGTACAGACCGCGCTTCTCAAGTCTTGGGAACCCTGCAGCTGGTAGGTGTCCTTCTGAATTCCTAAAACCATCCAGAAAGCCATCCCCTATGCAGAAAAAACATCAATCTGTTTAGAGCAACTAACACACTGGGCTGCCACAACGCAGCTAAGCAGCTGGAGGAAAGACATGTTGGGCACAGCTCATCGCCTCTTCCCCTTGCCTCCGCCCTCATGGCGCAATTCGGTCTTGCCGGCTTGCCCTCCTGGCCTCCGGGATGCACGAGGCGCTCGTCGCGTTGACGAAACACGTGGGCGCTCGCCAGATGCAAAAGGCATCGTCATGAGCTGTCACAACCCAATCGCCACTTGGACTCGCCTCAGTGGAGCGTAAAATCTGGAGAAAGAGCTTTGCAAAAGTTTGAGAGAGTCACGTGTGACTCTCTCACCATTCCCTCAACCAGATTCTAGCAGTTAACCCCCCAGTTGCCATTTTCGTGTTGGAGTCAAAGCCCACATTTATGGACTCAGGGAGTCTTCGGTAGGAGCCGAGCACCCGAAATCGAGCCAAGTTGCCTCCAAGTGCTCCACGCAAGCGTCGCCATTCTGGTGGGTCAAGGCGAGCACGGGCTCCTTTGGCACCTTCCAATTCACCTCGTGACCCACGACCTCTCCTTAGCTTTGCTGAAAGCCCGGCGCCATCAAAGCACGACTGGCACGTTTTTGACGCGAGCACTGGAAACCCAGGCGCCGTGCAAACACCAGCTGCACACGCGACACGAGTTCTCGCAGCCGTCCGGACAAAGGCTGTTGCAGCAAGAGGACACCCCCAAATGGAAACGAATGCTTGAAGTCGAAAAAGGTCTTATAGGAGGATCATGGATAGTTTGCAAGTAACCGCACGTGGCCATGATTGATGTCCACCTTGTAAACGGTGGTGTCCCTTTATGTTGGTGGAAAAAGCCATGTTTCAAATGGTTGCAAAATGAAGATCTTTTAAGGAGCCCTCCCAAAATGGTTGGCTTCCTCTCTTTCCCAAATGCCCAGTGCATCACCCTTGGGCCACAATCCAACAGGCTCACTGGGCCGCAGGAATTCATTTCCCTTGTGACTAAACAGGGCAACCATGTGTTGAAAAGTTGTCCCAATTTCACGTGAGAGACCACCTGGGTGTTCAGAGTTCAACCAATTTGCCTTAAAAGAGCACCTACGTTTGCAAAGCTCAAAACGTTGACCAAAAAGGACACCGCTGCTTTCAAGTGTCCAAAATGTTTGAGCCCTGTCTCCAAGTTGCCAACTAATCTGGCCTAAAAGGACTCCTACCCTCCCCTCCCTCCAGCAACCATGAAAGACCTTCCCCACCCCCCACCCCACCCCAAACCCGAGGTACGATTCCCCCTTGACCGCGCCTTGCGTCTATACTGCAGACGTGCAACCAAGAAATCGGGTTCCCCTGTTTGCACACAGACAGCTAGGTGAAAGTCAATGGCACGAGTCTAGCAGGTTGATTTAGTTAGCCCCTTTACCTACCTACATCCGGGAATTGTGCCAGCATTCGCCCTGCACCCACATGCCTCTGAAAAATGTAATTTTGCTGAGGCTTGGTACCCGTTTTGCGGTCCGCTAGGGAAACCAAAAGGAAAAACACCCACTTTGGGGGTCCCGTCCCTTATGTTGACACATATGACAAGTGGCCAAACAATTACCTACTAAGAGTACCTTCCTAGAATCATTGGTTTTCAAGCACCCTCGACGCCCCATTCAAATGTATTTTGACGCCTATATTAATCAACCCCAGTTTACTAGTAGTAGGGGGGTCATCACTTTTGGAGGGGCTTTCCCCCACCCCCCTTTTTCAGAAAATTGGGTTGATTCATATGGCTGTGGGTCAAAAATAGGTGCCCATGGAACCCTGCGAAATGGAAACAAGGACTAAAACCTGCGGTCCCCTGGTGGATTAATTTTGACCCATACCCACATGGGGTCACCATGCCCCATCCGCCTTTCCTTTGGCGGCCAAGGCCTCGGCCCCTGCCGAGCCGCTCAGCTCCGCCGAGGCCCGGCAAAAGCAAAAGACGGAAACCGCTGCCAGGGCCAGGCCCGACATCTGAGCGCGAAGCGCGCGGTTTGGAGATAGCAAATGTGTGGATCCCCTGTTGGATATATGAAAAGAGTACCAAAATATTCCTAAGAAAGGATAAAAACAAGGGCTAGAAGAGGTGAAATCCACAAAAAGCGCATCCAAACCGGTTTCCAGACTCAAGTGGGCTAGAACCATGGCTAGTGGTGGATTCTATTCCCTTACAATAAACATGTTGGATGTTCAACCCACTTAAGCGGGCATTGCCACCCTTGGTATGACAACAAACACCGTTGTGTTTGCTTGCAGCCCCCTAAAACTTAACAGAGTCAACAACAAACAATAAACAGTGAAGTGGGTTATGACCCTGGTTGGCAGACTGACCGGGTTAGCAACCTGATATGACCATTGCTACAACCGATTAAGTAGATGTGGGCGTGTCCTTTTCTTGCTGGTTCGATAGGTAGGGCCTGAGGACTAAGTGTTGGGACTACCTCACAAGTTGTTGGCATTCCCACCGAAACTGTGTCCACATTCAGGCTCTCCCAATCAACCTCGAGCCTGCGGTTCCAGTTTCGAGGGGTAGCCCTTATTCGAGGGGTAGTTGTGGCGCACATTAAAACCATGTTTGTAAATATTGCAAGACAAAACAAATCCGATCAAAACAGAGACTCGTTTAGCCCCAGGCTATCCTGTCTAGGGTTCAAGAAGAGTGAAACTTCCGATTTTGGAAGGTTCCCGGTCATGCTGTGTCTGCTGCAGAATCCCCATCCAGGCATATTGGTAAAGGGAAGCCATTTAAATCCTGCTAAATATAGGAGCCTAAATAATTAGAATGGGGTTGTGTGGTATTGTTCAAACGCATTTGGTCATGATTCTAGGAGTAAAGTAGTAATTATTCAGCCCCTTGTAGCGCTTGTACCTACCATTACCTAACTACCATTTCACCGGATGCGCCAACGGAACCTTCGTCTTTTCTCGCTCGTTTCACCGGATCGGTCGTGATACAAGTGGCCTCAGGAATCCGAAGGGACACTCAACCCGCGCTGCCTTGAAGGTGATGCTTAGACCGAGCACATGAGCTATGATCAAAAGAGGACGCATATGGATGTTCCCATAGTGGACATGGGACATTTACTGGCTTTGAGGGGCTTCCTGTTTCAACTTGTCTGGTTTTCCGTTGCAGCTGCTTTGCTATCGCATTGCAAATGCGATTGCACTTGTGTTGCAATTGCACTGCAATGATTCTTACGCGCAAGAGGTAGTCCTGAATTTGACCTACCGGATAATTTCACTCCTAAAAATCCGTGTCCTCCCAAATGGTCGGTAACCTTTTTGGGTGTGTCTTTTTGAGGGTACCCCTGTTTGGTTGGCTTTGAAGGGAAAGGGAAAACCACAATTTTGGGGGTCCCCTAAGCAAAAACACACCCTTTTGAGTCCCTTCCTTACTGCGCCACATTGGATCCTCACATTGTCATTTAGCCTCGGTACCCTTGGGTTTGAAGTATCTTCTCAAAGCACATCTGACCATGGCACATGTGGGTAAGATGAATTAGTTGGACCTTTTGATGGACATCATTGCACATGGGGATCAATGTGCCCCAACTATTTCTTGTCGGCTTCCCATGCGTCTAGACATGCTGAGCAAAGGAGAAAAGCTACCCCTGCCATGACTGAGCATGGCTATGTTGGTATCAAGGATCCCCAAATAAGAGGGATCGTCCTCCTTCCCAGCGCAAAATCCGCTTTGGCATGGGGAAATCCGCCCTCGCCGGCCCAAATCAGAGGGCGTTTTTGGGGAGCCCAAATCGAGGTGAGTCGCCGGGACCCAGCCTGACCACCACAAGCATACCAGCGCACAGAGGGCCGAGCTGACTACATAGCGCGTGCACCAGAGATGTGATTGATTTGTGCTTCCCCTTGGTGAATTAAGGGTTTTGGGAATGAACCGGTTTTGGGAATTCCTTCAGGTGAATTCTCTGACCGAGAAAAGGGTTTTGGGAATGAACCGGTTTTGGGAATTCCTTCAAAGCAAACCATGGGGGATGTGTTTTTTTCTCTTGGGGTCACTCCCACTCATTCCCTGCTGAACAGTTTTCACGCGGAGAAAAGCCAGCCTCCAAACAGGTATGTGCCAAAATGGGAGGACCCCGAAAAACGGGTGGCTCCGATGGTTTCCCTTTGAATCAAGCTGAAAATGTCGCCCGGAGAAACATGCAAACGGCGTTGGCTCCAAGTGAACAAAAGATCCTTGACCACGGTGCCCTTTGCCTCCACCAAAAGGCTGGGTCCACACTGGGCCCTTTCCTTGCTAAAGGGTAAGTTTCCAGTTCTTCGACACGCTGCAATATGTACATAATATATATATATATATACTTGTTCTGCACATATATATATATATATGTATAATATACATATATACGGCTGTGAAGGGGCCAAGTGATGAGTACTTCGGCCAGCCATGAAGCCTTTAAGTCTCTTTTCGGAACCGACGTACTTGAAGGGCTCGGGGCTCGGTTCGGAACGCTTCTGCTTCAAGAGGGGCTCATGTTCGACTCGTGGCAGGAGCTGTCTGTTGAAACGGGGGGCAGTTCTCCCATATGGCTGTGGGTCGAAACCCAAATCGACCCCCGGTGAACATCCGATTCAATCCAACCACTAATATAGGTTCTAAAATAGGCTCTAAAATGGGGGGTGAATTCACCTACCAACCAAAATGGTACCATTGGTTTTGACCCATGGCCATATCCCGAACCCATGAACCATCTGGATAGTGACCCAGCCGGGAGCCAAAGGGCTCTCGGGAGCGTGGAGTGCAGTGTCGGCCGGCAAGCGCAGCATTTGAACCCCATGCCGAGACATGGCTTCTCATGTGCCTTGCCCCCATTTTTGGGGAAAACAAACACGGTGTGCTTGTGGCTTCCCCGAAGGAACCCGCGCAACACGGGAACTTTGGGCGGCTCGTCCCTCTGCCAGCTCCATGCACCTCTCACCAATTGTCAAACGCTTCCCCGCCTCAAGCAATTCTCCTTCTTCGACTCGTCGAACTTCGGTACTGCCCTGCCACGCAAAGTATGCCCTCCTCCAAATTACTTCCGCTTTGCCAGGCTAGTTTCTTGTGAAATCGGGCGTTCCACGGCAAACAGGGATCCTTAGATTATACACCTGAATCTTGCCTTGTAAATGGTGGTTTCCCCTTGGCGCGCAGAGGTGCATCCTTCCCAGGGTTGCTGCTCAACATAGGATAAGGAACCTCACAATGCTTTTCTTTTTGGCGGTCCCTTTAAGATCCTCCCCAAGTTGAATATGCCTCGTTGCTTCTATTTCCCGTTGGGTATTTCTGATTGAATTGTTTAGCGAGCTCACCCATGTCCCTCCCACATATTTACTGGGTGTCGTTATTCGTTCACCCCACAAAATGGTTGGTGTCCTTCTTGTTTCCCTTTGAAACCAACCTAAAGATAGTTCCCAAAAAAAACCCACCCACCTATAGACGGATCTCATATGCACATGGCCAGGGGTCAAAATCCCGTACCATTGGTTTTGACCCACAGCCACATTACAATCAAGAAAGCGAACCGTGCTTCCGCGCATGCCTCGTGTCCCAAGCAAGGCGGGCCCGCCGTGGCGAATTTCGCCTCAAGCACTATGCTTTCGCTGCAAATGTAGTGCCTTGGTCAGTCGTCACTCGAGAAGTGCGCGGTCAAATCTGGCTCGCATCGTTGTGTGACTTTCCGATGAAACTCCAAAAGAGGTCCTCAATCTAGATGTCCTGCTCGGCCACATAGATGGATTCTACTGATGAGAACTAATGGGATCAAACCAAACGGAAACCCAATGGGTTCAATTTTCAACCCAAACGGAAACCACTCCGAAACGATCCTCCAATCGCATGGCACCTTTTCGAAACGGCGGTGCCTCTCGGATTCCTCGGCGTAAGAGGTCCCCTGGTTTCCTCGGCCGGGGCTCGGGCTTGAGGGGCTCGAGATGGCTCGAGCCTTCAATGAGGGGTCACTATGGATCTGTCTTTTTTTGTCCCCCCGTTTTGGTGACTCGAAAGGGAAACCAAAAGGAAAGCCGTTGATTTCCTTCCGTTTATTTTTTTTTGGGGTGGGTGGGGGGTCCAATTCCTAAGAAAGAGAGACCAATATTTAGTGTGTGTGTGTGTTTCTTGTCATAGAATCGACAAGGAAACCAATTCCTCGGTTCAAATTTTAGACCATACCAGGTTTTGCTCCTGGCTCTTGGTATCCCCTGTAAACAAGGTGGCGCTAAAGGCGGCGCCCAACGAGTCACCAAACAGGGCCCATTTTGGCAACTCCCCATAACCGACATTGGAATTTGGTGAGTCACCCCGCTCCCCATTTCTTAAGCTTGATGAGTGGATCCAATAACATGCCCTTTACAGAAGATGAAAGTGATTATGCACATGTTAGTCCGGGGTAGACAAAAACCCTGGAATAGGTCTCTCTGGGTTGGAATTCTGGGGTTTCCAGCAAACAAGGTGACCGTGTGTACTTTGAATATGACAAGGGCGCCTTGGCCCCCCACCCTCCCCCTCCAAGGGCTATGGTAATTCAAGCGACTCCATGTCAGAATCTTTTGCGGACCTCTGCAAAAAGGGAACCGGCGTTCTTCAGAAGGATCTCTCTTGACTCAGAGGACCACGTGCTTCCAAGAAGCCTTTGATGGTCAACCATCCTTCTTGGCCATCCTTCTTGGCCTCAGCTCACGTAAGCCGCAAGCACGTTTCTGCCAAATCCTTCTTCCCCTTCCCTTTGATTCCTCTCTGAGATGGCTTTGACCACCCCAAAACCATTCCCCCCAAGGGAAATCAAGGTGTTTGTTTAAAGAGGAATCATCATTCCGGGGTGTCTTAGGTGGTGCGCTGATCACACTTCCCAAGTGGATTGGCCAAACAAGTCTCCAAATTTGATCTCTTTGCCACCAAAATCGGTTTCAACCCCAAAAGTGGTACAAAAAACTCAAGGTTTGAGTAAAATACAAATGCTCTTGGCCCCTCACCTTTTCCTCGGTGTTTGTAGTTATCCGGAAACCCCTCCAAGCTTTCGGCTCCGGACCTCCCACTCGCCCCCGCTCCGACTCGCTCCGACCCGCTCCGACTCGCTTGAATCGCTTGGGGCGCCGGGCCAACACCTTGGCGCGGCTCAGACTCCGCACGGCGTCCTCTGAAGGGCCCTCCAGGATGTCCAGAGCTTCGCCCACCTGCAGCGAATCGAAGCAAGGGGTAACCAACCAACCAGAGGGACCAGCCCTAGGAAAAAAACAAAAAAACAACAATATAGAAGCTGCAAAGGTAGCCAAGTAAAAGAAGCATGATGTAAATGTGTAGAGGTAAAAAAATGTTATGGGCCCGCCGTCCCCAAGCCCAACGTTGGTTTCGAAAATGAGGGACCCCTTCGGTATGTGTCAAAATTCAAACTACAGTAACCTACCTGAAAAGGGCAACTCCAAATACCTTCCCACGAACGAGATTGATCAAAAGGTCCCTCGGACATAGGATGGCCATTGGTTGGAAAGCCACAAAGATGATACTTCCCACATGGGAATCGTTACCCATGGTCATTTGGGGCCAGGAATATTGATCAACCCCCAATGGGAAGCCATGAGGTTAGATGTTCCGGGGGCGACCCGTTCTTTACAAGAACCTGAAGTCCCATCACCAATCAAAACCGACTCATCAGGTGAGCCCCACTTGGCGATTTGAGTTGGTGGTTTGTGGGATTGAACCTCAGGTTATTGTAGGGGCTACATGGGAAACCACCCCCCAGAACGCCACCAAACCACAAATCTTCCTGATCATTTGAGCCGACTGGACCAAGCCTTGGGCAGTTTTTTCCTGTAGATTCGGAGAACCACAAAACCATCATTCCAATGGATCAAGTCGCCGACCCCAATGACTCATTTCGGGCATCTGGGAACACGAAAAATGAAAGAAAGCTGGCCCTCCGGTTCTCACCAGACTCCCAGCTGAGGTTGGGGAAAATTGCAAACCTTAGACACATAAAAATATCCGGTTTCCTTCGGTCTCTGTTTAAAAGCGCAACCCCAATGGGGTTCAATGGGATGCATATGTATATATATATATACTAGGGTGAACCCGGCTCTGCGCCCTCCAGCCCCCTCGCAGTCTAACCCAGGACGTCTTGAGACGATTCAAGGTGAGCACACGCGCGGCCAGGTGCAGAAGGCAGTAACGTGCGAAGTGAACGGCTCTTCTCGCCGCGGTGGAAGGGTTGTCGATTTTGACGCAGGCTATTTTTCTGACAAGCTGGGGTGGGTGGGGGGGTGGAGGGGTGGGGATGGTAAGTGCACATGTGCCATGCATCCATGCATTGCGTAAAAATATTGCTCTGCGCTCACTCCCTGTGTTTGTCTCTCGTTGTGCTTCTGCGCGTTGCCGGAGTCTCGCCACCGAACCGTTCATCCATCCAGCTTTCCGCGTGGCACGCTTGCCCGTTCTATCTTGATCAGCACATTGACCTGTTTTCTGCTGTGCCTGCTGCGGATTCCGTTTTGGCGTTCGTCATCGCAGCACCTGATCTTCCGCTCTCCCATTGACTCCGCTTCGTGTGAGGTTCGTTCTGATCTGCGGCTGTCTTGGGCCTACGTCGCTCGTGCCCGTGGAACATCGCCGTCCGTCGTACCTGCAGCTGCGTTTGGTCTCGACGCGTGCTGGGGCTCCAGCAGCTTGCCAATGGCCATTGGTGCGCAAAAGCTCAGAGCTGTGGCGATCGTGAGAGAAAAAGTCAAAGAGTCTCATGGGATGGAGGGTGTGTTTCTCACACATGCGAGGAGGTGTCTTTCTTTTCGGGGCAAAGCCTTGTTTTGATTGCCTTTTTTTATGCTGGACCCGAAATGTCAAACACTGAAACGTTTGCATTTTTCAAAAAAGCCTCTTCAAAATCAACAACCCTTCCAGGCGGCGAGAAGCGCTAGTGCCTGTTGTTGATAACGTTCCGGGTTCCATTACAAAAGTAGGTGTTGCGGCTTCCAAACTGGAGTTGTCGCTGTCATTTAACGGCATTAAAGTTCTATGCAACACGAATTGTACGAAATGGAACTTTTCGAGCCCGGCATGACTCGTTCTGCTTTTGACGGTCTTGGTTGACTAAAGTGGCACCAGCGCGTGAGTCAAGGACACGTTTTCTTGGCTGAATGGTATCGATGCTACCTGAAGACGCACACACACACACACATGTGTTTACATATGCATACATATGGTGCGGGCGACCATGGCCAGACGGGAGCTTGAGGAAGAAGGGGGCTGGCGCAAGTGCAGCGGCAGGAATCGAACCTGCGGACCTGGGCCCAAAAACCAACAAGCAGTCGTCCCAGCTGGATGTCAGAACTCCACTCAACCGGGGAGAAAGCCCACTAGTGTTAGTCTACGTGCCCCTGATCCAGTAACCTCCCCGCAGAAGCCAGGAATGTCAAAACTTTTCTCGAGTCGAGTGGAGTTTTGACCTCTAGCTGGGAAGGCCCTTTGAGTGGAGAGGCCAATGAGGGGAAGGTACAGAGCAAGGTACGAAAATAGAATGTATATATATATATAAATACATATATAAATACATATATATATATATGTATATATATATATATATCCCGTCCTAGCCTCCTGCAGAGGGGACCGGCGTGGGATGCAACTGGAATGAAGTGATGGAAAATCCATGATGATTTTTTTTGTACCTGGAGGACACACCCGAATGCACGACTGACTTGCGGACCGGTCGGTCCCAAGACCACGGACTCAGTGAGAGGGGCGTCGGATGATCCGGGTCCAACAGGCTCCGGTCAAGGGCCAGTTTCTCGGATGCAACTTGATGTGAATGAGGCGATTAACGGACGCGCTTTTGAGTGTGTGACTTTTCCGCTAATGCCGCCCCAGCGCCACGCTTGAGCTCGTGGCTGCAGACAGCCCTGACCCACAGCCTAACTGCCGAGGGGCGGCGGCAGCAACCGGGAGCCGCGTTAATCCGGCTACGCCTCCTGAGGTAGCATGTCGCCGCTAGGCAATTAGCCTGCTAGCTTTAGCTATGGGGGCTGCACCCTGGTGCCGCCGACCCTCGCCACTTGGTCGTGATGCGCTGCCAAAATCCGGCACCTCTGCTTAAAAAAAAGTGCTTCATGGGTTGAGAGGCTTTTTGGAAGGAAGTCTTGATGATGCAAACCAAGCCCCGCTGGAGCATCACCCAGGCCCAACCCAGACCCTGATGATGTCAGCCACATGGCCTAAACCTTGTATACGCGATGTTTTGCGAGGGTTTCGCACAGGCAAGCAAAACCGCAAGCCCGAGGCTCATTTTCGCGCATTTTGCCGCCAAGCGCTGCCGGGCAAGCCGGCAATACTGGGTCCTCGCTCTACAAAACGCTGTACATACCGTCAAAAACTGCTGCGCTGAGCGGTGGGCTGTTGTTCTGTCCGTTTTGCTTTTGCTGTGGCTGGCTCGCGCGCTGCGCGGTCCTTGCTTTTTCCCGTTGGTTTTCGGGCCTTCTGGCGCGCGCGAGCGACCCCAGCCACAGAACGCTGATATTTACGGTGTTTTGTTGCGTTTGCGTTTCCGGGCTGGCTTGCGGGCTGCTCTTTTTGGGCTGCTCTTTCTGGGGTCTCTGGCGCGCACCTGCGCGAGCTTGAGCTGCTTTTTTCCAGCGGTTTATGCCTTTTTTGCCTCGTTGATTTTGTGGCAAAAATGGGGGGGGGGGGGGGCATATGTAGATATGCATGTGTGCGTACACATGTAATGTAAGCAAAGATATCGAATTCTGCATCTGACACATATTTTTTGGGGAACTTGAACCTTGAATCTTGAATCCCAGAATTGTTCTTTACCAAAAAAAGTTGTCCCATACTCTAGGTGTTCAATACATGCTTCTGCAACCAAGCACGCGCACCCATCCGCAGTCATATGCATTTCTCCAAGTTCCTGCAATTTCTGGATTCAAAGTCAGAGGAGACCAGATGTTCGGAAAAGGTTTCAATCTTGAATATTCAATCCAGTGGTAAAATACTTGCGAGGCGTTGGAACAACTTGAAAGTTTTTTGGCGCTGGCCCAACTTGAAAGTTTTTCGGGGCTGGCCAGGATCAGTAATTCTCAGGAAAGTTGTTGTCGGTTCAACCTTCAATTTTTGGCTCCTCAATCCAGTGGCAAAGCACTTTCAAGTATTAGAAGAAATTGAATGTTGTTTGGGTTTGCCCAGGATTGACGATTGTCAGGAAAGAGTTCTGTGTGTTCTTCAGTCTTGAATCTTCCACCCAGTGGTAAAGTACTGTCAGGCGCTTAGCGATCCAGTAGAACCGCTTTCAAGTTCTTAATTAGACAAACTGTTACGAGCTGTTTGCTTCATGTAAGCTATGCTCATGTTGACCCTTTTCCAGGAGGAAAAGGTAGCTGTAATGCTGAAAACACCGCATTTGTGAGCCTTTTTATGAACAGGCGCGGGATCATTAGGGGTACTATATATGTGTGGTTGTATGTGTATACACATAAACATATATATAGATATATACATATGTTCACACACCGTCACCCCCCCCTTCTGAACTGCCTGTCCGCTTCTGCTCATCTACTACCTCCGCGTTTTGAG
>CAUJNA010000056.1:238288-338547 GCA_963377175.1 Effrenium voratum
ACATACATACATACATACATACATACATACATACATACATACATACATATACATACATACATACATACATACATACATACATACATACATACATACATACATACATACATACATACATACATACATACATACATACATACATACATACATACATACATACATACATACATACATACATACATACATACATACATACATACATACATACATACATACATACATACATACATTACATTACATTACATTACATTACATTACATTACATTACATTACATTACATACATACATACATACATACATACATGCATACATGCACACATTACATACATTACATACATACATACTACCCTCTGTCTTCCAAACGGGGAGAAGCGCATGTGCACCAAATCAGGTTGGGAGGACTTGTCCAGCTTCGATCGCTCAAGTACTTTCACGGCTTTATGCCAATCGTGCAGCATTTGAGGCGGATGGAAAGCGGTTCTCCAAGAAACTCCGCGAAAAAGGGCCGGCGGTTTGAGGCGTCCATTGGAGTCAAGCAGCTTAGGGCTCAAATAACTTGCGAATGGAGGGGTACTTTCGTCATGCGCGGACTCTAGGAGTATACTACCCAACGCTTCCAGTTTCCGCTATAGTAGGTAACCAGGTATCTTACATGATGGCTTCCCCTGGTTGCCTACTATAGAACGGCAACTGCAAGCCCTGGAAACTCCTTCCACTTCCCTGGCACCTCTAAGCCAACATCATGCCACGGCAAGGTGTTTTTGAGAGGGCGACAGACAAGCCCCTTAGATCTTACCAGCAGTTTCTTTTGGCAATCGCTCATTTGTGCAAAAGAAATCGAGCAATCGCTCCCAGACCTCTTGGAGAAGAGACCAAAAGAACAAAAACGAAAAACAAAACAAAAAACGCGCGCCGCGCCTCGAGCTTCCTCACGGCCTGGCACGACATGGGGAAGACTGGTGTCCCGGACCGCTACATGGAGCTAAGGGCAGAAGTGGACGAACTTCCGCCATGTCCCCATATCCCAGGTCCCCCCCTAAAAGGGGCAGAAGCCACGAAAAGGACATGGGAGGCCCGAAATGGGACACTTGGTTTCTTTTTATGAGGAACCAGACCGTTTTGCCGACTTTGAGTGGATGGGTAACAAGAATCGAACTCTCTGGTTGCCACTAAAAGCTTGAAATGTCTTTGGTTGAGTTGGGGACCCAAAGAAAAAAGTGTTTCGGGCGGTTTGAAAGGCAAAGAACGGGTTCAGGTCGCTGACAATGGCACATGCGAGGCTGCGATTGAATTGGACTTCTGTCCACCGACCATCTTTGAAGGTGTTCCCGCAAGCATCTGGGGCCTTAAGGCACAAGTGTCTGAATTTATCTGTGGGTGAGCTCGAACAACTCCCCTGTCCGGTGAGCTCGAAAAGAACAACTCACGCGCACATGCAAAAAAGGGCGAGCTGCACGTTGCGGTTGTCTGAGGACTCCCCGCCTTGCCGGCGGCAATGTCAAAGCCGGTGGTGAGAGCGATGCTTTGCTTGCACACCATCACCTTCGCAGGTCGCCAGTACTCCTTGCAAGGAGCACACGTCGCAAGGCGGGCTTAAAAAAAAACACACTCTTTCACATAGATGGCTCCTGAACAGGGGATCCCTTCAAGAGGAAATTAAACCACCGTGTGCTGCTAAAATTGAAGGCTGACGTGCGAAACGTCGTTTCACCGTCCATGTGCTCAAACAAAAATCCGCGCTATCCAAGCTCTGGACCCTCCTCAAAACCTGGATTTCGGCTTCCTGCTTGGCAGTTTGGAGCCGAATCGGTGGTTTGGTGGGCTGGCTTCCATCTCAATCCCCAGAAATGTCAAATCCAGATCCAAACCACCAATCCAAACCCAGAGCTACTTGAGGATATTGGCGTTTTGACCTAGCTGTCGCTGGAGAGAAAACCATCTTTGTGCAGTAGATGCGTGTGTGTGTGTGTCAAAATAGGGTGACACCCAGAATGGTGGCTTTCCTCTTGGCTTCCCGAAATCTGTTTGGAGCCCAAACCCATGCGCCCGTGCCGGTCCTTGGCAACATCTTTGCAAGTCAGGAAGCCTCAGGCTTCGGAAATTCTGCGCGTGAGGGAGTTCTCCGCCACATTTGCAAAGTCTCTTTTGACGCCCCGCCCCTTAAAAGGAGCCGGAAAACAAGCCAAACCACCTGTAAGGGGGGGTCCCCTACAAGACGCGCTCCCATGTGACTGTGTCTGACCGAGTCTTTCTAAAACGGAGTAAGTTGTCAACAGGCATCGGATCAGGCCAGCTTTTGGATTGGATGAGCAGCCGCGTCCCGTGCAGAGGTGGCTCCAAAAGAAGCCGAGGAGAATCGGATCCCAGGACGGGCCTATCTATTTGTCGACCTTTGTTTTCACCGCCTGGCTCCCCTGGCTCCCCTGGCTCCCCTGGCTCCTTTGAAAATCCATACATGAAAGCTCGGAGACATGAGATCCGAACGTAGATGGCCACTGGAGGATTTTTGTCGCCGCCAGGGAAGCCGGGAAAATCGCCCTCGATGTTGCAAGCAAACCCACCAAAAAACCAAAAAAACAAAACCTATGGAGTCACGAGGTGTTCTTTTGTTCTTTTGGGGGATGTCTGAAAGGTGTTGGACTCCAACCAAAATCATTGGCTTCAAAGGCTTTCCCTACCAAAAAGGACCGATGGATCCCAACCGATTCACTCAGACCGCGTGCCCTCGGCGAGGGAAAAATCTGAGGCAAGGTCCGACTTTGCCATCCTGGCTCGTGAGTTACTCATGGACTCATGGCCGTGTAAATGTGTTTCAAGCGGTTTTAGTGGGAAAACCAGAAGGAAACTCGCTATTTGTTGGGGTCCCCTATGGTAAGTCACACCAAAGTCGGCCTTTCAAAGGATGAAAGTTTGAGCGTTTGAGCGGTTGCGCCCTCTTTCGTTAGACCAGGACCCTTCAATGGTCCTTAGATGTGCAACCTGACACCGGCCAACCAACCAAAAGGAATTTAATTTGGAATGGTCAAGCAAAAGGTGATATTGAAACCACCAAAACAGAAAAATAGGAAGCCTTGCTCAATTGCAACTGGAAATGCACTTTGAGCCTGAAATCGAGCACATGTGCGATCCAAACATAAACATGCCTTTGCCACACGGGTGACATAAACATCTCCAAAAGAAAAAGCAACAAGTCTACTCTGATCGAATTTTTCAAAAGGGGGCTTCAAAAGGAGACCAAAGAAGACATGGATAGCTCCTTACAAGGCGCGAAAAGAGTTTGTTCACATCAAGTTCCTTGACATACCCTCCCGCCTTGAGCGTCTTGGCTTTCACTCGCATGACTCCCGGCGGGTTCTCCTGACATGCGCTCGAGTCTAGCGACAAAAACTTTTTCGCGACCAACAGCGCGGCTTCCAAAACCTTCAAAAAATGACTTTGAAATCTTACCCAGCTCCACATGACTCACTTCCCCTTCCAGCAATGGCCTTCTTGGAATCTGGAAAGAGGCTCTGGCACCTCTTCCGGAGCCCAACGTGGTCCTCGACCCAACATGAATTCCAGCATGGCCAAAGGCAGAGCTACAGCTTTGCTGGGCTGTGTGCGGCGTTAAAAGGGAACCTTGCAAAAACAAAAAAACAGGCACCACCGGGCAACTGGGTACTGGTTCTAGGAAATCAATCAGCAACTTGCGAGTCGTATCGGCCAGAACTAGCCCCCTTGATCCATACGGATCACTTTTGGTGAAATAGATGGATTCCATTGTTAAATAATGGAAAACAAAAACATCTACTCTAACAGCTGCATTTTCAGGGATCCTCAAGAAAAGGACCTTCTCCATGGCGTGCTCGTTCTATCCCCAGGTGAGCTCCCTTTAAAAAAAGCAAAAAACGGCAGAGACCTCTCCCTTTGACTCCCTCCTTGCGAGGGCCTTCGGCCAACTCCAGCACCTCCCCCACCTGCAGACGGAAGCTCGAGGAGCCTTCTCTCCCCCCCCCTGGGGTTTTGGGTGGAGACCAGCCCTCTTCTCTTTTTCGGAGTGTCTGCACTTTTTTGAGGTGACCTGTTTTGGGGGTGGGTGTTTAAAGGAAAGCCAAATGGAAAATTGCAATTGTGTTGGGGGTCGCCTATTTTACGGCCCCAAAAAGAAGGAACAAAACACAAAAGAAGTATGTACCTGCATCAGGTTTTCTCTAGGGCGTCCCAAACGAAAGGCTGCCCGGCGTACCTGAACGCTTAGTTTCTCAATCAGTTTGAATGGGTCTCCCGGCTTCCCCTCAACAAAAAGCAGTCTGATTTCCCCGTCAAGCCTCTCCCAAAAAGGAACTCACGGTACATGTGCAACCAAAACCTGATGTTTAAGTCAAGACACTCATCCTAAGCGTGTTGTTTAAAAACAAGAAAGAAAGAAAGAAAGAAAGAAAGAAAGAAAGAAAGAAAGAAAATCGAGCTGGCTGGCCCCCCCTTTTTGGTGGTGGTCCTCGAAAATCGCCCACCTGCAGCGTCTTTAGCGTGGCACTGTTGGACTCGAAGGTTTGCTGCAGCACACTCCTTCGCTGGATCCGTCAGTGCGGGTCGCGAGCAGAGGTGTCCTTTTCGGAAAATCGATGATTTGTCGCCGCCAGGGCCACCATGAATCGCCCTCGATGTTGCAAGCAAACCCACCAAAAAAACTAAAAAACTATGGAGTCATGAGGTGTTTTGGTCTTTTGGGGGGATGTCTCGGAGGTGTTCGACTCCCCAGAATCATTGGCTTCCTCAAAGGCTTTCCCTTCAAACCCCCGTCTAAAAGACTTGGGCGAATAAAAGCAGAGAGAGTGAAGCGTTTTGGCCAAAGGATGGCTTTACAGACAAATCAGGCCCAATGGGCGTGGGGACGGTAAGGCTGTACATTGACTGACAAATCCACGCCACCACAAAATATCACCTTTCGGTTGCCGTACGAAATGGTGCCTCCCTTGTACGGGTGATCTGTAGATAAACATGGGGAACATCAAGCATATGGCGCTGTTTTGAGCCCTGGCTGCCCGCAAATCAGTGCCCAAAACCCATTGACTTTTGGTTCTTACATGGTTGAGGCTGGGGATACAACAGAACCCCAAGTAAACACGTAGCAACCGACTCTAAACTTGCCCTTTAGGGACTCCTTTAAGTCTTATCGGGACTACTATACCCCCAAGTACACCAGGTAGCAACCAATCCAAAACTTGCTGGTGCTCAGACCGAATGAGGGAACGAACCGGTTTTGGGGATTCCCGACTAAAGGAAAACCACATCTCGGATGGATGGTTTACAGAAAATGGCCCCTTCAGCCCTCAGGCCCCTTCAGTCCCGGTTTTTACCACCTAGGGCGTGGCTTTTGAATAGGGGCTCCTTCCATTTCTCCTAACCCGAACATGTCCGGCCGGCCCATCTCCAGCCGGCCAATGGGGTTCCCCGGCCCAGCCGGGGGCTCGCATCGGAGGCTCGCTCGGATCGTTCTGATCGGAGGCGTTCTTATCGGACTGAGGCCGCGGCTCGTGTTCGCAGCAGAAGTAGGGCTTCCGGCAGGGCTCCAGGAAGCTGCTGCCCGCGTTGCCCTCCACGGTGACCCAGCCCTCCTGAAAAAAAAGGCGAGGCGAGAAGGCGGAAGCGCGAGAAGGTGTGGGCAGGGGCCCGGTGAAAACCCACCGTGGGAAAAGCTGGGAGACTGACAAGAACCATGGTTTGAGTACCCACTTAAGTGCCCTGCCACTTTAAGCAAATAGGCTTTCAGTGACTTGACACGGACACCGGCTGGATCTGGAAACTAGCCGATTGGCCCCGCTCTCCAGCCAAGCAGATAGATAGACAGACAGACAAGCGGGCACACTAAACAGAACCAACCAACTTAACAACTAAACAAGCAAACAACACAACACAACCCAGCACAAAACAACACAAAACAAAACGAAACAAACAAGCACCAAAACGAATCACGTGTTTGAGGCGAATTGAGTAGAGCATTTGTTGGGTGTATCGGCCCTATGCACTGGCAGCCATGCCTCCCGGGGCCTCCGCCGGTGTGTCAAACCATGGAAGGGTGCCTATGCAAGCCTATGCTACGCGGTGTAAGGCTACTGGATATGGTCATCAACGCTTTTGACCCCTATGTGGAATTTCTCATGACACCTGCTTGTGATGACCAGTTCATAACTGGAACACTTGCACAATGAATAAATCCACCGCAAGTCTCCGAGTTCGGTGTTTGTATTGCAAGCGAGCTGGTCCCTTGCTGAGTGGATGGCCCAAAAAAAGTTCTAACTTTATATTTACCACTAAAATGGTCTTCCCAAAAAGTTTAAAGTTCATGAACTCAGGAAGTGAGGATGGTCCGTGGACGGAAAAGTTGCTCCGTGGACCCCTCCTTGAGATCCACCAAAGCACGGCATCGCAGCCGCGAGAGGCCGGTGACTTCATCCTTGCGCCCGGTTTCCAAGACCTCCAGCACCTGAATCGAACGGGAGACTCATGTGGGTGTTTCTCAAAACTGGTGCTTTTTTTTCAAACGGGAGAACCAAAAGGAGATCAAGCTGAAGGGCTCCTTAATTTTGACAAACCACTTGGAGGGAAGCAGCGCGTGAGACTCATTTGGGTGCTGTTTTGAGGACACCACATGTTTGGTGGCTTTCAAAAGAATGGGTAGGAGGGTCGACTAAAAACGACACACCCATTTAGAGGGAAGCCGATGGACGGTTTCCCTTGTTGCAGCTCGCTTTGGTTGCTGTCAGAGATTGCTCACCCGGCCTCGCCCAGGCCAAGCTTTCGGACTGTCTTGCCGTCCTTGACTTCCAGCGTGTTCGTCAGGGCGACCCTCGGAATTGTCGCGAAGTGCAGCAACTTGCGAGGACAAAGTGTCACTTTAAAGGGGATTCTCCTGGCAGCCCCCTATGACTTTATCACTTTAAAGGGGGATTTCCTGCACATCACTGAAACTGAAGCCCAATTTGCCACAACCATGCATCTTTTGAGCGGCAACATCAAGTGCGCTCCAAACCATAAAGCCAAGCTGCTCTTTCACGCACCTCTTAAACTCCTGCCAAGCATGAAATTCAGAGCTCACGAGACACAATCGAGCGGGCCCAGTGACAGAAGACTTAACGGGCAGCCCCCAGTTTCTCATGGTAATTTGGCTTGCGGTAGATTCCAGTCAAGCCAAAACTAGACAACAAACAACAAACAACAAAACAACCGGCAGCATAGGTGTCCTTCTGCTAGAATAGTGGAACCCATCTATTTCTAACCAAACTAGCCTAAAAACGACACCTACTGTGGATGGACAAATTCCTGCACCACTTTAAAACCATGGTTGAAACCGTAACGTTTGTTGGTATGTACAGGGGAATCAAATCATTCCAGGGCTTCTAAACGGTGGTGCGTTTGATGGATTTCGATTTCAACCCTCCAGAGTATGACAAGAGAGTCTTTCAGCAAATGTCTCGGGTGCCGGTGCCGCACATCGAGAAGGCGTCAGCTACCGCGTGGCTGTGGGTCAAAACCCTGTACCCCTGGTGAACATCAAAATAGGTGGCAAGTGGATGTTCATCCACCTCCAAATGGCTCGCCATAGGTTAGGCAACCCATGGCCATGTGCCACGTGCCGCGCGTGTCCTGCACCATCTCCAGGACGTTCAGCTTGGACATGCCCGAGGCAAACTTGTCCAAGGCCAAGTCCAGCTGGCTCGCCTGACCGGATTCCACTCGAATCTGACGGGAGAAATCGCCCGAAATCATTCGGCCAAAGAAGAGGGGGAGGGCAGGTGGAGGGAGGAGTGGGGGCGGAGGAGTGGGGGGGGAGGAGGTGGGGGGTTTGGGGGTTGGGAGTCCCCCTGGATCACTTCGAAGGGGCCGGCGTCCGTCACAGCTGGGCCCCTCAACTCTGGTCCCACTTGCTTCGGCGGTCACTTGCCCTTCGCGAGGCAGCTTGACGCACGGCCGGGCCCGGTGTCACACCGGCCTTGACGGGTGATCCCGGGATCTTCTCCACAAATGCTCTCCTCGGTTCGTGCAATTGGCAAAGCCAATCACATATGCACGGGCAAGTATATAGTCGGAACAAATTGCTCCCTGCTCCTGTTTGACAGGTGAGCCACAATCAAAACCCGGGTAGATGAAGGTTAGCAAGGGACAATCCCAACCAAAATAGGTGCGGCCGCCTTCTTGATTCTTCACATGGTTCCGGGTCGACCATTTTAATACCGGGTTTTGATTATGACTCTGGTGAAATCTGCTCCCTCCAAGAGACGGTCCCGCCCTGGTCACGTCCATGAACAGAAATTAGTTGGCGGCCGAATGGCGCTCTTGGTCTAAACGCACGGGGTGAGAGGAAAGAAAAACTCTCCCCTGTGGCCGTCTTTTTCAAAAAATATTGAAGTGATCAAAGTTCAAGCATCCGAAATGTCAAAGCCAGCAGGAAAATCTGAAACGTCAATTCTGGCAATTGTCATAGTGCTGCTTTTCAAGTACCTCCACAACCCTAGGGGTTCTTCAGTGAATCGCTCAGCTAAATTGGAAGTTCGGAAGACCCCAACACGGGCTTCCGTTTGGGTCCTTTGGGTTCACGTTAAAATCACCTCCCCAAGGAAGAAGCACAAGGTGTGGGTCAAAAACAGGGCAACCCCAAAATGGAACCCTGGTAAATGGAAACCTGAACTAAAACCTGCAGTCCAATTCCTGGTGGTTGCATGTTGACTCATGCCAAAAACTGGGAGAAAAAAAGGACACACGCTCCATAGACCGCTCATCTAGAGTTGTGTCCGCAAGGCCATGGCCACGTGGATCTCTTCACTGCCCCACCCGCCGTTTTGCGAAGGACCGTCCACCAACGATTTCTTCCTTTTGGCGTCCCTTTGACACCACCGTGTTGCCTCAAAATGCTGGTCCAAAACGTCGGTTTGCTTTCCCAGGTCAGCCAGGGTTGAGCGGCTCACCTTGCTACGTGTGAAAAAAAAAAGTTTCGAAACAACCTTGTGGTTTCCCATTAAAGGGGCCTTTTACGAGTTGAGTTGCCTTGATTGTGACAGAATTCAACGCAGGCTCGCCAAGCGCCCCCCCCTGGCACTCAACTGCCCACGGTTTGCCATTTGGCTGCGGGTCAAAACCAATGGGATCCCATTTTGGGGTAGGTGCACCACCCATTTTAGAACCTATTTTAGTGGTTGGATTGGGATGTTCACTGGGGGTACGATTTGGGTTTTGACCCATGGCCATCTGAGAAACCGAGGCGCAGGTTCGCCTGCTTCACCTCCGGCTCCCCGTTGCTCAGCTGCTTGAAGAGCGCATCTGCGGTGAGGCCCTGAAACCACGTACGGCGCGGTATGTGGTGGTTGCCACGAAACGCCCAGGCGGAGGGAGGGAGGGGAGGGGAGGGGAGGGAGGGGAGGGGAGGGAGGGGAGGGGGGGAGGGGAGGGAGGGGAGGGAGAGGGGGAGGGGAGGGGGAGGGGAGGGGAGGGGGGAGGGGAGGGGAGGGAGGGGAGGGAGGGGAGGGGAGGGGGAGGAGGGGAGGGAGGGGAGGGGGAGGGGAGGGGAGGGGAGGGGAGGGGAGGGGAGGGGAGGGGAGGGGAGGGGAGGGGAGGGGAGGGGGAGGGGAGGGGAGGGGAGGGGGTCTTAACCACGAAGTAGCGTTTGAACCCCGCAGAATGGAAGCTGTACAAGAAAAACTACGGCAGACACAGGCACCCAGTCTTCCTGTAGTCTTGCGGTCTTCTTCCTTTCGTCTTGCCTCAGTCTCCCCGTCCCGTAGTCTTGCTATATTGCGTTCGGTAGTTGCTTGCTCGTTATAACCAACAAGCCTAACGCTGAGGCATGGCTCAGGTGCCCATTGCATGCCATGGTAAGGAAATAGCACTTTCCGCGGTACAGAAGTGGGGTCCGATTTGGGTTTCCCAAGCGAACCACGAAACAGGGGGAGAGACAAAGCCGGAATGTGCGCTTTCTGACAGCGGGGCCCACCCCTTCTGGCTTCGGTTGTTGCAGAAAAACAAGAGGAAAACCTGTCGGTGCTCATGCAGTGCTTGACTGGCCAACTTTGTTCGTACGTGAGTTTGCTTTGTCGGATCATTCTACGTATGCGCAGCTGCGGGAATTGGTTCATCGCTGGGAGTTCACATGTGCTCGGTGCCCCATGTTTACATATCAGGACGAATCCTCTTTTCATGACTGCGGGTGGATGTGTCTTTTCAAGATGGATTCGCGGCAGTCAATAAGACAAGAACAAAGCAAATAGTGTAAAACCAAACAAACCAACAAATATAAATATAAATAGAAACAAATACACAAACACAAAAACAAAAACAACATGCAAACAAAACAACAAGACCCTGGGTTTGAACTCCCGTGCCTTTTTTGGGAAGATCCAAACAAAGTGCTTGCACTGGGGGGGGGCAACCAATAACAGCCAACAACCAACAACCAGCAACCAACAACCACACAACCACGCACCACCAAAACAAACCAGCAACAAACCAACAGAACCAAGGAACCCACCAACAAAGAATCAAGACAACCAACAAACAATCAAGGACCAACGAACAACAAACAACCAAGGACCAACAAGAAACAACAACCAACAACCCGCCATCAGCCAACCAAATTCAAATTTGCTGTCTGCTTTGCAACCAAATCTTGTCAGGTTGGCAGGTTGGCAAGTTGGCTGCAGTGTTGCAGGCCTGTTTGCCAGACTTGCTTGTGCGGTGAGTTGGATTGCTGGCAGCTGAATGTGGAGGGCTGCAGTCTTGCTGGGCAACGTTGGCCAGTGGGTTAGAAGGCCTTGTGTTGGAACTTTGGTAGGTTGGCAAGTGTTTGCTTGGTAGGTCTGCAGTTTGGCAGACTTGCTTGGGCTGCGAATTGGAAGGCCTTGCAGTGCTAGAACTTTGGTAGATGGAACTTTGGCATTGGCAAGGGCTGCAGTTTTGCAAATTGCCAGGCCTGCTGTTTGGCAGACTGGCTTGCTGTTTGTGAGTCTTTCAAATTTGGCAGGTTGCTTGGAATCTTGGCAGGTTGGCGAGGGCTGCAGTTTGGTCGCAGCTTTGCAGTTTGGCAGACTTGCTTGAACAATGAGTGAAAGAGCCTTGCAGTTGGAACTTGGGCAGGTTGGCAAAAGCTGCAGTTTGCAACCTTGCCAGGCCTGCTGTTTGCCAGTTGGCCAATTAGTTGGAAGGCCTTGCAGTGTTGGAACTTTGAAAGGTCTGCCGCTTGGCAGACTTGCTTGGGCAGTGAGTTGGAAGGCCTTACAGTATTATGAACCTTGGCAGAGCTGCAGTTTGGCAGCTTTGCAGTTTGGCAGACATGCTTGGGCAATGAGGTTTTAAAAGACTTGCAATGTAGGAACTTTGGCAGGTTGGCAGAGTGCTGCAACCTTGCCAGGCCTGCTGTTTGGCAGTTGGCCAGCAAGTTGGAAGGCCTTGCTTTGTTGGAACTTTGGTTGGTTGGCAAGATTGCAGTTTTGCTTGCCTGTGATGTTACCCACTTAAACACTCCGGAAATTCTCCTTTAAATACAATTGCTTTGGCACCATCCTTCTGGGCTGTCCTCACATCCCCTGCTCAAAGTGACTAACTTTTAGTGGCTTAAATGTAAACCCAACCACCACCAAGTCTTGGGAAAATTGAGAGCTCCCCAGGTTGAACATCGCAAAGAAAAGGGAAACGACTCCAACAGGCCGGCCTGCTGTCGAGCATAGACCTGCACTGCGGTCAGCAGCGCTTCTTCCTCAGATCTGACCCGAAGAGAGTTGGGGTAACCAACCCCCGTCCTTAGGATGCCTACCAGAAGAAAACCCACCAAACCAGGGGAAACAGCTTCAAACAGAATGATGGACAAAAAAATATGTTGGCATGAGGGAAAACAAGCTTGGCTGCCCAGTTCCAAGTATACCCAACTTCAAGAAACGAAAAGCGCCATAGTGCCATAGTTGTGTGAAGGGAACCCTTAAGCAGGGAAACCTGGGTTGCTTTCTGGGAAAGGGCCTTCACCCACATGTTCGTTTCGACGTTTGTAATTAAACCAAGGCGCGGCTTGCGCGGTCATGCCCTCTCGGGCGCTCTTGAGGCTCAAGACCAGCTTCTTGCACTTGTTCTCCATGGCGCCCACCTAAAGGACGCGTTCCGACGGGCTTGACGCGAAAACTCCATTTGCTCAAGCATTCCAGTAGTGATGGGTTCCCTGAATCCCTCCATTTGTTTAAGTCAGAGGGACAAACAGAATTCCAGTAGTGATAGATTCCCTTTACAACCAACCGGGGAAAATGACACATATTCTCAAGCCAATGGAAGGAAAGGACGGCCGGGGTGAAGAAATCTCAGAGATTGGCCTGGCAAAAATGCCAAGAATCCGAGCACGAAAGGCAAACCGTATTTTTTGGGGACACATAGGGAATGGGGTAGTTCTACGCATATCGTGTGTAAACTGTCCCAAAAGGAAACCGTGAAAAGTGGTGGCTTGTTGGGAAAATCAAAGATTGAGGGCTATTTAGCACCCGGTTTGCAAAGAAAACCTGCGACCCCTTTGGGTCTCTGAAAAGGAAACCAAACAGCCGCGCAGACATTTAGAGATAACGGCTAAGCACAACGCGCGTGGGGGGGGGGGGGGGGGGGGGGAAATTGCCAGAATTGAAATTGATTGCCTGGTTTGATATTTACATATGTATATATATATATATATACATGCTACCTGCCCAATGGACCTGCGTCTGGTCAAAGAAAACATTAAAATATGCTTCTTGTTCGACCTGTCGGGGTACAGTGGTTTGAAGCTCCTCCAGCTTCGCATGGCACGGAAACTACTCCTTGTGGGGTCAAAGGGAAACCCATGCCTAAACTCCTTGTCACTGTTACGGGAAACTCTGAAAACAGGGACCGTGATGACAAAAATGATCCCAGTAGATCGAGGGTGCCATCAAAGTTACCGCCAGGATTCGCCCGGGCCGCTGCAACAAGTGGTCATGGTTTGTGGGGCAAAGGGAAAATGAAGGAAAGCCAGGGCAAAACTTGGGTTAGGGAATCTAAAAAGAAAAAGCAAACACCCATTTCTTAGGGGGCGCTGCTGATGGTTCTCACTGACCAAAAAAGGAAAACCACCCACCCACCCAAGCAAGCAAAAAAGCAAGCAAGCAAGCAAGCAAGCAACCAAGCAACCAAGCAACCAAGCAACCAAGCAACCAAGCAACCAAGCAACCAAGCAACCAAGCAACCAAGCAACCAAACAACCAAGCAACCAAGCAACCAAGCAACCAAGCAACCAAGCAACCAAGCAACCAAGCAACCAGGCAACCAACCAACCAACCAACCAACCAACCAACCAACCAACCAACCAACCAACAAACCAACAAACCAACAAACCAACAAACCAACAAACCAACCAAACCAGGCAAGCAAGCAAGCAAGCAAGCAAGCAAGCAAGCAAGCAAGCAAGCAAGCAAGCAAGCAAGCAAGCAAGCAACCAAACAGCCAGCCAACCAGCCAACCAGCCAACCAACCAGCCAACCAACCAACTAGTTAACCAACCAGCCAACCAGCCAACCCGCCAACCAGCCAACCAACCAACCCTGTTTAGGACCCAAAAATCGAAGCCCCGGTTGGTTTGAGGGTACGCCTTTTTGGTAGTTTTACAGTGGAAGCGAAAAGGAAGACCGAAGCCATTTGGGGGTCCAAATCCTGAAAAACTCGAAGCCCTAGTTCTCACTTCCCGATTCTTAGTGCTTTGACAAAACTGGTCCAAATCCTGCAAAACGTCACTGCCTCCCCCCTCCCAACAAAAAGAATTGAACAAACTGGTCCAAATCCTGCAAAAAAAAGAGGAAAAAACAAAAACGTCGCTTCCTCCCCCCCTTCAAAAAAGAAAAGAAAGAAAACGAAAACAAGTTGAAAAAACTGGTCCAAATCCCAACAAAAAAACGTCACTTCCAAAACAAAAAAGCAGCCGCCTTCACCTTCAGCTTCACCAGGCCATTCCTCGCCTCCGCCAGGTACCCGCCCTTCGGCAGCGTCTGGCCTCGGGTGCCATTGACGTGTTTTGGAGGCCGCGGAGTCGTGGAGTCGTTGCTGTTTTGTTGTATGAAATCTCGCGTTTGTCCCAGTTGTGGATTTGTATGTTGTGTTCTGTTTCTTGCTTTCCGGTTTAGCTGGTTTTTGGGGGATCTGTTTGTTTTTGTTGTCTGAAGTGGGTTAGGGGTTTTGGGGGTTTGGAGGAACAAGGTCGGGAGAAGCCTATTGAATTTCCCATGAGTTCGAATGAAACCGCCACAGTTTTGTTGCACAGCTCCAAGCAAAAAAAGGCATCGAGGCTCCTCTTGCTTTCTCCGGCCAACCGTTTCCAGCGGCAAAACCAGGTAATTATGTGCCGGGCCCTTGATGCCCTCCATCTTCTCCTTGATCTTGGACATTGTATCGGCCAAAGACTCCTGCGCACTCGGTTTGGGTCTTCCTAGGCGGTCCATTCGCTACCTCTAATCCTGGTGGCCCAAATTACCGCAAGTCTCCCAGGTAACCAGGGGTACCACTAAGCCGATCGCCTCCTGAAGTGGGGCTTAGTACTGCGGACAACATCCGCTTCGCACCCCTTGGCACACAATTTTGGCCAGTATTCATAAGGGTGGTGGACAAATCCCTTTCTGTGATGACACCCAATCATGACTAGGTTGCCACTGTCAAAGCAGCATTTCTTTGGCACGGTATCACAGAAAGAGGCATTGCCCCCCAAAGAAAAGAAGAAGAAAAAAACACGCACAGCCTGGTCTGTCTCACAATAAGGGAACGTAGAGGTGTTTTCCCTTTCAACAAAAGAAAAACAACCTGTGTGTTCCTTTTGTTTGCCCTTCAAATCCCCCCCCTCCCCCCCAAAAAAAAAGCGGGGTTGGCTTCCCTAACAGGACACACCCGACCATGCCACCCCCCCTTTCTCCCCCCCGCCCCGTTGCGCGTCCTGCGCGGTGGTCAAGTCCTTCTGGCAGGACTCCATGGCCGCCAAGGGGTTCGCCTGGTCCCCTGACCGAGGCTTCGCTTCGAGCCGTCCCGAAGTGGGAAGCATCCGATGGGTCACACTTAAACCGCCAGGAATTGGACCACAGGTTTTGGTCATTTGCCAGGGTGCCATTTTGGGGTTACCCGGTTTTTTGATCCGCAGCCATCCAACCCCAGCGCGGCTTCCATTAGACCCAACTGCTTTTTGGTGGGTTTGAAAGGGGAGCCAAAAGAAGAGAAACCAAAGCTGGGGCTCCAGTTTGAGAAAAGTCCGGATTTCCGTAATTTGTGGTGGGATGCCACACAGAGAGACACCACCTGCTGGCCTTAAAATTCTGGACATTGGGTTTGAACCCAATCTGAAGGCCTGCATCTTTTGCGGATAGTTCCAAAGTTCCGTGCTTGGTACTCTCTGAAGGCACCCCACCCTTCCGAAGAACATCACCTGGTGCTAATAAGATTCGTGAGCCTTTGGCGCTGTGAACGGAAACTAGAGAGAGAGAGAGAGAAAAAAAAAAACAAGAGAGAGAGAGAGAGAGCGTCGCCCGCTTGGCAAAACTTGTTCCAACCCTTCAAACCTTCAAAGCGAAACCAAAAGGAGGCTGTGTAACAAGTCCGAGCAAGCCCCACGTTTTGGGGACCCCCCTGGGAGGAATCAGGGTTGATGAATATGGGGTCAGCCACATCACCCCCCAACGAGACTCCTTTTTTCCTTGTGCTTCCCAAAAGGTTGATGCGTAAACGACCGAGAAAAAACACAAAAAAACAGGGTGTATATAGGGACCCGCCCCTTGGTTGGTCGTTTGGAATCAAGTCCACCTTCCCCGAGTTCAGGGCTCCTTCTGAAACCGGAGAAACCGGAGCAACAAAAAAACAAAGGGAACCCCACGCTTGGGACTCGGCCCCAGCTAAATAAACACCCCGGGGCCACGTGTCATAAAGATAAAGCCACCGGAGAAAACGCCAACCGGCCGCTGGAAAAACAAAAATAATAATAGTATTATTAAATAATGTTTTATTTTATCTTAAGGATGGCCTCTCGTTGCTGGTGGCTCGACGTCCCCGAGTCCCTGAGTCCCCACTCCACTGCCCGCTCTCGCTGCAGGTCGCAGGCGCCTCCCAGGGAGGCGACCAGCTCCTCGGCCACGGGGTAGAGCTTTGCCAGCTTCGCCTCCTCCGCCGCGGCCAACGTCATGACGTCCTGGCGAGCGAGCAATGCGGGTGACGTGGAGGGGAAGGTCGCTTTGGCGTGATTTCTTTCTTAGAGGGTGATTCCTGGTGAATTTGCTTGTTTTCAACCAGCTGTTTTCTCCTGGATTTGTGGCTGCTTTTCTGGAAAGAAGGATCCAGAAATTGGCTTGCGGACTTGACCCCTCAATTGGTGAACCACCCAGCAGGCTTTTCGCCTTAAGCGCAAGCCAACAGGACACCCCGCCCCCGAAATAGACATGCTTTGCCCTTTCCCTTGTTTGGTCCCCGACTTGGGGTACCAAGCCAACCCAGGAGACGGGGCCCTCTCCTTGCCAAGACACCAAAGGAAACCAGCCTTTCTTTGGTTTTTTGGGAGGGTGCCCATTTCCAGATAGGGGGAGAAAGCGGTGGATTTCCCTTTAGACCGACCGCAAAGACCAACACGCAAGCAGACACTGCCATGTGGGCGGGTCTTTTTGGAGGGGACCCCCAAGAATGGTGATGTTGCTTTTAGCTTTCCTTCAAAGCCAGTAGAGAAGGGATACCTTCAAAACAAGACATTCATGTGAAGTGGTGAGGCAAGTCCCTTTCCTGTACCGCTCAAACTTGGCTTCCAAAGAAAAGCAGAACAAGGGAATCCAGTAAACCGCGCGGAAACACCGCGCACATCCGGACTTGAATCCAAAGCGGCTAGTAAATGGTTCAGGACAAAAACTGTTCCGTCCCTGCAATTTGTTTTTTGGGCCCGGAACCAAACTTTATGGAGTTTCAAAGGGGGGGTGGTCCAAGGGGGGAGTTCCCGAAGGTTCCCTCATAAGGAACCCAAGCGAAATTTGGGGAACCCTACAAAATCCTAGGGCTCTTACCTACCCACCCCTAACGTACCTACCCCTTAGGAATGCCACTCGTTGAAATCTCGTTGATCAAATGTAGGCCTTCTGCAGCTTCTGGGCCACGTACTTGTGCTCCTGCCAGCTGAACCAGTTGCGGGGGGGGGCGGGGTTTTGGCCATCAGGGCGACCAAACGCAGCTTGGCCGCAAAAGAGATCCGCGCTTGAGGGAAGAAGCGATGACCTGTTGGTCTCTTTTTCTCTCCCCGCAAAGCCGCAAGGGGGGGGGGGGGTTGTGTGTGTTTGTGTCCTGGTCTCTCAGGGTGCTCTTCTGCTTATCCAGAGAGGTCAGCATCTTAGTGAGGTTCTCCAGCTGCTTGTTGATGTCCTGGCACCAAGGCGCCGAAGAGGAACCGGGAAACCCAGCAATGGAATCCCTAAGGGGGAGTAGGTACCAGGGGGCCGGGTTGTTGAAAGCCCTGAATTTGTTTAGGGAACCCTAGGAAGCCTTGGACCACCCCCTGCTTTGGGACTCCACAAGCAAAGGTCCTGGTTACCCTGAAACCCAAACATGTACACAAACAGAGAGAGAGAGAGAGACACTTTTTTTACCCAGAAATCATTCTCAAGGCGCTCTGCTTTGGGGAATGAGCATCTTCATAGAGGTTTCTTTTGCCTTCTGCTTCCCCCCCGCCCAGCGCCCCTGAGCTGAACCCCGCCCCTACGCGCCTCCAAAAGGTTCGGAGGCCCGCTGCCGTTCTTGGCATCGCGCTGCCTGGCGGATTTTTCCATCGCAGGCGTGGCCTTGTGGATCCCGTCCTTGAGCTTCGGGCGAAAACGATGCCAGAATCCACCCATCGGGGAAGCCGCCCTGGTTTTGGGGCGTCGGGAATTCCGAACCCATCCGAGCGCCCATGGCCGTCCCACGACCGACCGCCGCCCCCCGCCTGGACAGCAGCAGCTTCTGCGCGGAGGTGACCGAAGTGCGGGCCTCCTGCTGGGCGCTTCCCACCTGGCGTTGCAACGCCCGGTGACGAGAACACGAGTCGCGGAAGACCTTTTCCATTCCCATGATTTCCAGGGATCCTTCCTAGAACCTGAAAGGAAACCCAGGGAAAGGAGCTGGTTCTTGAGAATGATGGTTGAAAAGAATGGGGAATCAAGCCCTAGCCTAATGGTACCCGCCCGAAACGGTTGCCTCAAGTTGTCAGGTACTCAGTCAGCCCTTGGGGATGGTCAAAACTTATGTGGTGCATGGTCAGAATAGAGTCCTTTGGCAATTGGGGCAAGGTGGGGTTCCTGTTTCCGTTCCCCGGCCAAAAGGTGCAAGGGAGATCGGAGTTCCACCCTCGAAATGCTCGGGGTGCACCAAATTCCTTGCTCACAAACATGTAACCAAGCCTATAGGCCTCATGGGAGGCAGAAGGGAGGCGTTGGTTCTTCGTGTCGACCACATTTGTCGCCAACCCTATGGGCCTCCTGGTTCCCTGATGGTTTCCCTGCGCACTTGGGTGCTCAAGCTACTTGGCAAGTAGGCGATAACCATGGTTATCAGTGGGGTACCGGGTTTTAGTCCCCTTATGAACATTGTAACTCCTTCCCGGTGCTTCCAGCCAGCAGTAAGTAACCAGGGGAAACTATTGATGTTAAACCTGGAGGTAAAACTACCTGGTTACCTACGGCGGTATCCGGAAGCACTGGGCCACTTACTATGCAGCACCCGGCTGACAGCCGCCCACTTCGCCTTCTCGCAGTTGGACTTTACCTGGTCCGCCGGCAGCTCTGCCGCGCCTAACGACGAGGCTTGGTGCCCAAGCTGCCATCGGACGCCCGGACGTTCGCTTTGCCGATGGGTGATTGTGTTGAGTGTGTGTGTGTTTTGTTCCTGTTGCTGGAGCATGTTGTTGTTGTTTTTGATTGGGGGGATGTGTTTGTTCGGTTTTTATTGAGTCTCTTATTTGTGTGTGTGTGCTTCTTGCGTGGGTGTTGTGTGTGTGATTTGGGTGTTTTTGTTGGGTGCTTTTATTGGGTGCTCTTATTGGGTATTGTTACTGGAGATGTATTTGGGTGTGTCACGTCTGTTGGGTGGTTTGTTGTATATCTTTAAATCGTGTGGTTGTACTTGGGTGGTTTTAGAGGGTGTGTGTATTGGGCGCTGTTATTTGGATACGTGTATTGGGTGCTTTTTTGGAGGGTGTGCTTCTTGGGTAGCTTTATTTGGGTGTTTCTATGTTTGCTTTCATTTGGTGATGTTATTGGGTTTGTTTTAAGGAAGGGTGCGTAGCAAAAACGGCCCAAGTCACAGGGTCCGGGTCCACCAAGAGGGAATGCTGTTCATTCCAAGGGTGCCTAGTTCTTGTCATCCCAAGGGGCCTCGAAGCCTGAAAGCTCGCGAATTCATGAGAACCCAGGTGATTGGCACACTCTGGGGGAATAGTAGGGGGTCAAACCCGTAATGAAGGGAGTCCGTGTTGCCCCCTCCCCCGTTCATCCCTTGTGGATATTTGATATTCGTCTCAACATGTTGCCCCCCCCCCCCAACAAGAAAAAGACAACAAGTGTAGAAATGATCCTCAGTGTTCTTTCAGCTTCCCTTGAAAGCAATCAACTACTTTTTTCTCACAAACAAATAATAGGTTTTATGAAAGAAAAAAAAAAGAAAAGAAAAACGCTGGCCTTCCGGCTTCTCCTCCTCGGCTTCGGACCTCACAAATCGCCGTGATTCGCTCGCCACACGCGGATGCGAAGTGCTTACACTCGCGCTTGCGCCAACAAAGCGGGCCTCTCCATGTGGCCATGGGTCAAAACCCCGTATTTCCAGTGAACATCCCAATCCCCACTAAAATAGACTAAAGTGGGTGGTGCACCTATCCCAAAATGGTACCATTGGTTTTGAACCATGGCCATGTGGCGCTGGATTTCTAGTTCCAGTTGCCCGAGGAAAACGAGCTACTCCTTGCTTGAGTACTGGTTTTTTAAATTCCGGGGACCACATCTTTGCCAGGGTTCCTGGTGTCTGTGTGGGTAAGTTACTCATGATATGGGGGTCTATTGTCCACCAACCTTTCTCAAGATGCTCCCAAACGTAAAACTCATAGCCAAAACCTTCTCCATCAAAACGCCTAGCCCAAAAAACAAATCGCTATGGAAGGATACTTCTAGGGGCTTTCTAAAACACCTCCACAAACCCGGAAAAAACGGATCCGCTTTTTTGAAAAGAACAAAAGGGTTTTATTAGAATGGAAAAGGACTCAAACCCCAGAAAACACCTGTCATCAAAAGCCAACGGCTGCATGGCACTCGCCCAAACCCCCCCCCTCGAAGCCCTCCCCATCAGCGCGGGCGAGCTCGGGGCTGGATGAGCTTCGCCAGCTCCGCGGTGGCCTCCTCCGCCAGCTGCACCTTCTTCTCCGCCTGGGGATTCCACCGAAAAAAAGGAAACCAGAAGGGATGGTCTTACGGGGGAAGTAGGGAAGGGAATGAACCGGTTTTGGCTTCGGCTTCCGGAAAAGAATTGGAAGTGGGAATAAGCCGGTAGGGGACTTCCTGAAAAAAACCAGAAAGATTCCACCCGGTCTTGGGGGAATGGAAATCAGAAGAGATTGGTTTCTACGGGGGGAACCACCACTTGGATCTTTACTTGCTGGCTCACTGTACTTGCTGCGAGAAGTAGGGGATGTAGGGTTGCTGAACCGAACCGTTTTGGGGATCGCCGAACCACCAGTTGGATCTTGCTGAACCGGTTTTGGGGGTTCCCGAAAAAAGGAAGCCAGTTGGATCTTGCTGAATCTAGGGAATGCGGAATCCTAGCTCTTGAATTTTGAGCCACACCCAAATGAGTCATGTCCTCCAAGAGAACTCCTGGGTTTTATTCCCTGTGGCCAAGTGATAGAACCCTGGTCTCCACTATCCCCACTCCCCCCAACCCAATTACACCGGGCCCGAGGGTTCAATGGGTTCCATGGGTTTGGTCGTAGAACTACATGGCCTCTGACTCTAGAAGCAGCTGATCCCCAATTGACTCACCAAGTGACCAAGTGTGTCACATTAAACACCGAGAAGATTCTGGTTGTATCCCACACACCCACCAGACCACCAAACCAACCAAACAACCACCAAAATCCAAGGAACACCACGCTGGCTTCACCAACAAACATGGCTTGGTGCATACTTTTTGGGACGAAAGCTTTCCTTTTCAAAAGGGGGTTGTGTCAACGTCCATGTTCGGTGGCAGGGCGAAGGCTTCGCAAGGCCCCATTGGCTCTTCGAAGAAGCGTATCGATTTATCAAGTCGACCATCAAACCGCATGACTGGAAGCCATGGAGGCCGTGTTTCCATGGGGACGCCTGCTACACGCGACCGACACTTGACTTGCACTCAAGTGCTGCGGGTCCAGAAGGAACGCAGGCAGCCCGAACTGGCCTCGATGACCTTTCCTTCAACCTCCTTCTTCACCAAATCCTGGTCACAAGAGCAAGATCAAACAGGATAACGCAAGCATCTGCCGTATCATGAGTAGCATCCGCCTCCGACCTGCCTGGACAGCCTGGCCTCACTTTATTTTACCATGATCAAAGTCACCCCCTAAGTGATGGGTTAAAGGGAAACAACCGATCCCATTTTCTGACCACCTCTAGAAACAGGGCTGTGTGAAATGACCACTTCTGTGATACAACCAAAAGGGCCTACCGAAGACTAACCAGCCATATAAAGAGGGGATTTTGTTGTATCACAGAAGTGCTTGGATAAACCCCGAGTGATCCCACAACCCTGTCTAGAAACAATCAAAGTAATGACCCCAGCCAGCCGGCGCAAAACCTTTGCCAAGCCAAGGGAGTGCAACACAGCCTGCTTCTGCTCGTTCATGGCTTTCCTGGGCCACGAAATATGTCGCAGGAAAGCCTTCGATTCAAGGAAACCGCTCCCGAAACGGAACGAGAAACACATGCCACGCCCAAAAGGGAGACTCCTTGAGCACCCGTTGATATCCATAACTTACCTTTTGGTGGGGAGTGGGATGGGCAAAATGGGATGGAACTGAGTTCGCCCTTTTTATCACTCAACTCTACATGGCCCATGATTTGTTTAAGAGTCGGAACCACCAATCACAAGCGCTTGCTGGACATGAATTCCCCGAGTTTCCATGTTTCACCATGTTTCACAACTTCCAGGCGCCAAGGCCGTAGTATTTGCGCCATTGTCAACACTCCTGGCGGTGGAATACACTCACACAACCACACACACACACACACATGTATATACACGCATATATATATATGTATTATATATATATATATACACGTGTATGCAGGCATGCGCATCCTCTTGCTTCAAAGGGGCTTGCTCTCAGACAGGGTTTTCGTCAGCTCATCCAGGCGCGTCACCACCACGTTCAGCTGCTCCTGAGGCCCGTGCGGTCATGCGGGCCATGCGGGCCATTGAATCTGCTCCCGGAAGGTATCCCGAAAGAACCCGCAGGAAGGAATGGGAAGAAACCAACCAACTAGAGAATGAGTAAAAATGCCTGAAAAGAATCCTGGGTGAGTGTGGGTGTGTGTTTTCTTAAGGGTTTCTCAAAAGAAAGTCGTGCACCAACCGAATTTGTGTTGAAAGAACGGCAAGAAAGCGGTGCATGGCGGACTGGCTGCAAGGCAATCTCGACTTGGTTTTGTGCAAAAGGGGAAGTGGCATTTCTTCAAGGCCCCTCTCCAAGAATCATCGAACTTGCTCAGGTGAGTCATAACCAAAACCCGGTACTAAAATGGTCGACCGAGTCGACCCAGAACCATGCTTCAAGAATTCAGAAGGCGGATCTCCGCAGCGATTTCTGGTTGGGTTGGGAGTCCCAATCACCAGGACCATAGGTGGAATCCCTGGATTTTTCTCACCCATCCCCTCCATCGATCCGACCATTGGCTCGCTCGCTCGCTCGAAACTCACTCGCTGGAAAGCTCCTCGGCGGCCTTCTTTGGGGCCTCCGCCAGGCGCCGCGCCGCCAGCTTCTTCACCTTCGCTGAACAAGTTGTCTGCTTTTCTTGACATGGCGATGTTAATCAACCCCAGTGCTTTTCTTTGACATGGCGATACTAACGGGCGAGCAGATAGAATTTATACTTTTTTAGAGTAAATGAAAATGCAGATTTCAAAAGTGGGGGGGGATGTGAATCAACCCCATTTTACTAGTAGAGTCATCAGTCATCACTTTTGGAGGGGCTTTCCTTTCCACCCACCCCCCCTTTTTCTTAGAAAATTGTGGTTCTTCATATGGCTGTGGCTGTCAAAAATAGGTGGACATGGAACCCTGGTAAATGGGAACATGGACAAACAGCTGCGGTCCCCTTGTGGTTTAATTTTCACCCAATCCCATGTGATTTGTTTTCACAAGGGACCCGAAATGGTGGAGATCAGAATCTGAAAGTTGCTGTTTTCTTGACATGGCTATGACTTTTTTCATAACTAGGTCCTCCAGTAGAGAGGTTAGAATCAGGTGGTACCCTGGTTTTTTTTTCTGTAGTCTATTTTAGTAGGAGAACCCTCCGCAAAACAAGTTGGTAAAAGGGCACTACTGGGGGACCTAGATAAGGGACCCGAAATGGTGGAGATCAGAATTCGGTGGGGATTCATGTCCTGGTTGGTGGTTCCCTACTAGAAGTCATGGGCCACATGGGTATCCCCCGTAGGTGGGGCTTGACGCCCCATAGACACACCCATATGGCTCCGCTATGCGGTATCATGGGTGTGAACGTTTGTTGGTACTTGCAGGGGCATCGAATCATTCCATGGTCTCTCAGGTGGTGCAGGATTTCGTCCATTCACAGTAGGGCACCCCATTGGCGGACATCAGAACTCGCTGCGGATTCATCTCCACCACTTGTGAGGTCGCCACGTGTTTGGATTGCAGCTAACCTGGTGGCTTTGAACCCAAATCTGTGTTCCATGTTTGGATCGCAAAGCGGATGGTTCAGAAAAAACAAAAGGACATCCAGCACTCATGATCTTTGAAAACCATACGATTCTGGTCACAGGGCACAAAACTCCAGGGAGACGAAAGGAACCAACTCCAATCTTCTACCCGTGGCTGTGTGAGAAGTGTGCGGCTTTCACCGTGGGTCAAAGTCTAAAATAGCCATATATACTTCATATAAGGTCGATCCCAAACTGATGAATAGGGGGTGTTTCCCTCGAAAAGTGCCCTCCCCCGTACATCAACCAGTCAGTCGCCGGCGGGAACTGCGTGCGGCGTGCGCGCCAAGGGGGGAGGGGTCTAAGGCGCCCGGGCATTGAGGTAGGCATGCAAAGGTATGTCAGTCAAAGCTGACTCCCCTTTGAACCAACCCCCAAAAGGGTGCCAAAAAGGGGAAAAGGGTGGGGATGAGTTGTTTTTTTGGGTGGGGGGGGGGGGGAAGGGGAGGGCGGGTATTCATGATTTGTTTTTGGGTGAGGGGGTATGTCTATGTTGCAACCTTTGCGTTTAGGTGTATGGACTTTTGAGGGGTTAAGTCTGCAAACAAATCTCGAAGTGTCCCCACCATCCCGCTTTCCCACCTCACCCCCCTCCCTTCCCAACAAAACAACCCCCCCCCTTCCCAAAAACAACAACAAACAAAAGGAAAGAAACTCATCCCCACCACCCTTCCCCACCCCCCTTTCCAAAAAAAAACAAAGGAAGAAAACGCAGCCACCCGCCACCAGCCGGCCACCAACTTCTCCGCCCTTCTCCGCGCTCCCTGCCGAGCCGCTCCAACGAAGGTCTTGGCGCCGCTCAGCGCCTGCGTGGCCGCCTGCGCCGCCCCCTCCAACGCGGACAGCGACTCGGAGACCTCCGCGCCGCTTCGTGCGCCGCGCGCCGTGAGGAGCCCGTGACTCCAACGGCCGGCGAGGGGGCGAGAGATAGAGTAGGGCAGTTAATTCCTGGCCGACCTCTGTCAAGAGCAAAACGAGCTTGCTAAACAACTGGAATTCGGGTTTCCCTCAGTTCGCCTTGTGAAACATGCTCCATTTGCCGCAAGGTGGGTTTTGCTGAACAGCAAGCAACCTGGGCCTCTACAACCTGTGCAACTGCACCTTTCCTTGGAGAGCAACACCATGCGCCCGGTCGCCCTTCTCGGGAGTTCCCAGTTGCTTTGGCAAAGCTCCCATCACTCGCCAAAAAATAAGGGGGGCCCGTCCACCAGCTTCGGGGTAA
This sequence comes from Effrenium voratum, assembly GCA_963377175.1. Taxonomy (NCBI): domain Eukaryota; class Dinophyceae; order Suessiales; family Symbiodiniaceae; genus Effrenium; species Effrenium voratum. The sequence continues at coordinate 263,469 of CAUJNA010000056.1, forward strand.
GATCCTGTGTCCAGCCTCTAGATCTTACTCCAGTCCTACTCTCGGGGGCCTTTCAGCGAAATTGCTTCGGACTCAGGGTCACAAACAAAACCCGGTATTAAAATGGTCTACCCAGAACCATGCTTCAAGAATGAAGAAGGCGGATATCCGCAACTAATTCTGGCTGGGACTGCCCCTTACTAACCTTCATCTACCCGAATCGGTTTTGAGCAAGTGGCTCAGGTTGCTTCTCGAACCTCCCGCCTGCTCTGCCGGGATCTCCTGCTCCGCCTTGAAGGGCTTCTCTGCCTGTTCAGTGGACGGTCGATTGAGCTGCCTTTCGCTTGCGCGGGGAGTCTGGAGGGGAACCACCTGGAGTCTCCATGACCCCTAAAACCATTACCCAAAATGATGGGTCATTGACACATGTTTAAAGGGTCATGGAGACTCCAGGCACCCACAAAACGAACGTTTAGACACATCCCATTTCAATGGTTTTCAACAGTCCTATGCTTGTCAAGACTTCAAGCCCCCCCCCCCCCCCAGTCGACCGAAATCGACCTTGGGCACTGTGCATGAGGGGAAATAAGTAATTCTGTCTACAACAAGCTCCGGGGAAGGTTTTTTTTGAGCGTACCCTTCTTGGAGTGGTTTTAAACTTGAAAAGCGAAAGGAAGACCACCACTTTAAGGGTTCCCCCAAAAGGACACACCCATAGCCCATATGTAGTTGAAACCCAAACCATACTTTTCGTATGTTTCCTCTGGTTGTCAAGGGCCAACAGTGGCTTGCTGTTCCCGAGAAGGCCAGGAGAGAAGTCCATCTAACCCCATCGGTTCCCAAGCAAAAGGGCGGAAGACCGGCGACCTGCTTCCAACTCCTTGCTTTTTGCAGTGGAAGTATTTGTCCGAATTCCCGGGGCGCTTTGAACGTTGTCCAAATCGCCCCCAACTCGAGTCCGATGGGCGGCTCAACTACGTTGCCTCTTCCAGCTTCTTCATGGCCTCTTCCACCTCCTTGACGCGGTGTTCCGAGTCCTCACACGTCAAATGCGGCAAAAACAGGACCCTTGCACACCTGAGATCGGCTCACAAAAACCACTGAAGAGAAATCAGCTTCCGAATCGGCGGTTTGGATTGGTGGCTTGGTGGTTAAAGGGCTTCCCATTTACCGCCAACCAGAAGCAGGAAACGGTTGAAATCCAAATCCAAACCACCAATCCAAACCACCAACCTGACGAGTTACCTGAAGAAACACGGCCAGGGCAAGAAAAACCACCCGGCAGCCTTGGGATGGGACAACACTCGACGCACCTGGCGCTTGGTTTTGTCATTGCGTGCTCTAAGGCCAATGTGATCGCCTTGAAGTAGGTGGACACTCTCAACATGATCCTCAAAATGGTGGAACAAATTTCAAAATCTGTAAACAGGTGGAACACACTCAATTCAAACCAACGGGAAGCCACTGATTCGGTTTAGTGGGTTCCCCTATTTCAAGACACACCCATGTTCAACGACCCCAGCTTTCGCTTCCTTGACAATGCTGTCCACGATGGCCTTCTCAGAGCGCTCGCCTCGGGCAAGTTGGATGTCCCAACCAACGGACCCGCAACATCTCTCCGTACCAAACAACGCCACGGGCTTCAAAAGAAAACAACTGCCAACGAAACCCCTGACACAACCTGAAGCGGAAACCTGAGGTTCTCGGCGTATTCCTGGCTCGTGACCCGCGATCCTTTAGGATCGATTGAGAGCCTCTGTGGTGTTTGCTTGAGGCCTTTTGGCAAAACATCAAAGGCTGAAGCCCGCGGAACAAATATCTGTTCTCAACCAGACTGAAACCAGTTGCAGGGCACTAGGAGCAACATCAAGCCATAAATCAAAAGCATAACCTCGAGTCCACCAATTCCGGTTGGGGGGGAAAAACCGGATCCCCTTTCTTTGATCTTCTCCAACTTTAGGGGTGTGGCCAGGAGAAGCTTTCTATCTTCCAGATCCTTGTGAATTAACTTTTGCTAATACACTTCTTCTATCGAATGCTGCTATCTCTGAATGCTTTTATTCATAACAAAATCCCATCATAATATATTAACGAGAGTCCCGATGCTTCACCCCTCCGGTCTCTGACCCCCTCATCCAAGAACCCCTGTTTGCTCCATTAAGAACCCATGGAGCCCATTTGTCTTCAACAAAATTGTCAACCAAGGACACTTATTCAAGGTTATATGCCAGGCGGGCCGCTTTTTGGTCGTCTTGGCCGCCTTTTTTTCGCTACCCTTCTTGGTGGGGCTTAAAGGGACACCAAGGAGCAATCTTACATGAGCCACCCTCAAAGCCAAACCAACCCCAGGCTACCCCGCGCCTCAAAAAAAAAACGAGCTTCGCCGCGCGCCCGTTGGCGCGCGCGCCTTTTGCTTCGCTCCCGTGTGCGTCTCTCTCGGGTCGAGGGGCGCATGCCGGACACCGTCTTGTCCAAGCTCTGCTGGAGCTCCTCCAGGCGAGGCTTCAGCTTCTCCACCTCCTCAAGTCCGAGGCAAAGGGGGGGTTGACCTAGTCCGATGCAAAAAAAGGGGGGTTGGGTTGGTTGAAGGCGGGGGATGACCAAAAATTGGATGAAGCAGCCAGGCTGGGTTGAGAGGGCAAAATGAGACTGTAGTGATTCTGGGTTGGTCCTTGCCTCGCCAAAGTGATACCCTCGGTTGCTTAGCAATGGTCATTCGCCTAGCCAAAGAGCAGCCAACAGATTCAGTCGGCATGTTGGGCAGCCGTGAGGTGCGCACCAAAGGCATGTCATGTCCGCTGGTAGTGCGATGCGTTTCGGACAGAAATATCATAGAACAGAAACAATGCAGCAAGCGCCAATCGAGGGCTGAGTGCAACCCACAACTCTGTGGGTGGGACCTTCAGGCAAACCCCTGTGTATCTACAAGAGGGGGTCCCCATGGGAAAGCTGCAAAGCATGACCCTTGAGCTCGACAGCACGTGAAGAACCATCTTTGGGCAGTACCCAACAAGCATGCATCTTCGTGATCTTCTTTACGATGGCTTCTAAACGTGTCTTATCGGTCATCTGTGTCAGACCAGGGGCGCCCCCCAAAAATGGATTTCTTTCTGTTTGTCCTTCTGGGTTCCCTTTAAACCACCCCAATCCGATACCAACTCAATTTGGGGTTCATTTTAAACCACCCATTTTTACTGACGCAGACACAAACAAGCAAACAAAAAGCCCCCGCAGCCGTCGATGGGTCGACTCGGAGTCAGATTCGCGCGAGATCCAAAAGATCCGCAGGCCTTCGAAGCCGCCGGCTGGATCTTGATCTGCATGTCCGTGAAGCGCATGGCCTCGGTGTCATGCGTTTTTTGGGTGTTTTTTCCACGTGGGGTGTGTAATCTTCTTCTTTGGGATAGGAATCGGACCCCAAAAATGGGACGTTGAGTGAGTCCCCCATGTTTACCCGAAATTCCATAGACTGCTGCATATGGATGTGGTGGCTTTCCTGTTGGTTTCTCCGTGAAAAACCACCAAGAAAAGGGGATGCCAACTCAACAAGCAAAGACACACCCATGTCATAGGAGGGGGGAGGTCGAACCCCACATGAGCATGAATCTTCTTGGGTCTGGGAAGGGACATCAAAAGTTCAGTGTAGATTTATGCCCACCCATTTTGGAGGCCCCCATGGAAGCATGCTTTGAGATGCCATTCTTTGGTGGGGAAGACCCAATGTTTTGAGGGGAAGCCTCTTTGTTGGAGCTCCTTGTTTGAGGTTGAAAAGGCCACAAAAGACGCTGAAAGTCTGTCAATGCCCTAGAGTACGCATCGCGTTGCTGTCAGAGCTTTCGTGGACAAGCCCACACAACATGGTACCACCCACGCCAACTCAACACAAACACGGGTCCAGGGGCTGTTCATACCCCTCTCCGCAAAAGGGGTATATACCCCTTAGAAAGTGGGTTGGAAACCACGGAAGCCAAGGGGTATGAACAAGGGGTATGTACTTCCACCCTTAGAGGGGGGGGACGTGTGAAGTCGGGGTCCAGGCAGATTTCAGGGCCGCCTGCATCTCCGCGGCCGCGGCCTCCGCCTCCTGGGTGCTATGAGCATGTGGGGGATGGGCAGTGGGGTGGGGTGGGGTGGGGTGGGGTGGGGTGGGGTGGGGTGGGGTGGGGTGGGGTGGTGTGGGGTGGGGTGGGGTGGGGTGGGGTGGGGTGGGGGTGGGGGTGGGGGTGGGGGTGGGGGTGGGGGTGGGGGTGGGGATGGGGGGGGGGCTTGTCTCTTTTTGGGGGATGTCAGGTTTAATTGCATATCCACTCATGTCAGCTTGAACTGCGGGTGCAACAGGCCCAGAGATCCAATTGGCTAGGAAGTTTCAGAGCTGGAACCTCTGAAGAGTGGTGGCCAGAAATTCCTCCAAAATGAAGTCCAAGGCTTCGCAATTGAAATTCATACCCACATGGAGCCCAAAGAGCATAGGCTTCCAGAAAGGTGCATGGAGGTGAGAAGCTGCAAGTTATCACATCAGGTTGAGGGTTGCCCAGGCCTATGTTGCCCTTTCAAACTTCACGCCAGAGAAAGCTGGGAGGAAACCCGTTTCTTTTGGTACTCCATGATTGATACTCGCCCCAATGCAAATAGTTCTCGCCATGCCATGCCATGAGAAATTCATACTACTCACTGCAAACGATTTCATAATGGGGTTTCCCCCCTTTTGTAGGCAAGAAGCTTGCTCCCCTGAACACGTATCGCTAAAAAAAGTTTCTGCCAAAACAAGCAGCCTCTAAACTTTAATATTTTTGGGCTGCCACACAATGAGCATTGTTGACCCCGGATCCAAGAAGAACCTTGCAAATGAACAGCTCCAGAATAGGACAGCCCAATCAAAATTCCACGTGCTTAAGGGGGACCACTCCCATCTTGGACTGGAAACCAAAAGCAGTACCAAAGTTCCAAAACGGAGACGATTTGAGCTTCCGGTCCACGTTTGTCTACAGGGTAGCGCCAAAAAAGCGGGCGTCCATCAGGGATCACCTCCCTCACGCCCGGAGACCTCACGCCGAATGCTTCGAAGGTGCCTTCAGGGCCTTCTGCACCTTCTCCTTGCTGTCCTTGCTGATGTCGGGCTCCTTGCCCTCCTCCTTGTCCTGACAAAAACATAGCTGGGTGGGTAAAAGTTGGAGGGGTTTTCCTGTGACACCCAAGCAAGAGCATCTGAACAAAGACACACTAAACCCATGTGAGCGCCCAAAACCTTTGCTTCGTTGGAGTCGGTGACCCACACCCCACAAACCACGCAGCCAAACCACCCCAAACCACCCCCCAAAAAAACCACCCCCCAACCACCCCCCCCCCCAACACCACTTCCACACCCGACTCAGCTCCGACTCCGCTCCGGCTCCCGCTCTCTCGGCGCGCCCGGCGCGGCCCGGCGCGCGCGGCGCGCAATCGGCGCGCAATCGGCGCGCGCGGCTCGCCTTCTCCCCGTCGATGGCCTCCGACAGCTCCGTGAGCCGCTCGAACTTCTGCTCCACGGCCTTCACCTCGGGCGAGCCGTGAGAGCCCAGCCCCGGACTCGTTTTTTTCCAGGAACCGAAGCGTATGCTTGTTCTCTGTGTCTAGGTGTGTGTGTGTATATATATATATATATATTATATATATACATATATATATATATGCATGTGTATATATATATATATATGTATATATATATATATACTTACATATATAGTATATATATATAGAGAGAGAGAGAGATAGAGATATGCATGTGTACAATCTATGTGTATATATATATATATATGTTGCAACCTCCAAATATTTTCAGTAAACTCTGTGGTCATGCAAGTGTGAGTGGCTAAGATCAGTCCTGACTGGGTCCATTTTAACAAGACGTTCTCCAAATCACCCGGGCTGCAAGGGAAACCACCGGGTCCGAAAAGTGTTTTTGAGAACCCTTGCCATGTTCACCTTGGGCGGGTCCTGGAAGACGAGTTGCCTATAAGCACCCTCTTCCATGGATGGAAGGCTTGAAGGGTAAATCCGATCGAACGGCACCGATGTCAGGAGTCCTTCTGGTGCCCTTGGATTGGGTGATAGTCCAAGGGGCACAAGAGGAACGCTGAAGATGGGTTCCCCTACCCCCCCTAAACCAGCTGGAAAATTGGATGTGGAACCTTGATATAGTGGTTATCTCAGCGTTTGTCTACCTTTTTGTTGGGGAATTGTGGTTTGCAAATGTCCATTTCAAAATGGTGCAAATAGTGGTTGGGCCCCCTATCTTTGAGCCATCAAAACCTGGCAAAGGGGTCTCCCCAGCCCCCCGCCCCCCCCCCCCCCCCGCACTCGCCTTGGCGGAGCAGTCTTCGATGGCCTTCTTCGCCGCCAGCCGCGACTCCACCGACGCGGAGATCTTCTTGTACTTGCCTCAAGCGCGCGGAGCCAAGAAATCAATGAGAAATTGGCTTGGGGGACGGCCCCGCCGATCTAAGAAATCAATGATACTTTGCTTTGGGGCCGCCAAGCCAAGAAAGCTACTTTGCTTGGGGCCGGCCCAGCCGAGGAATCGGAATGATGCTTTTGGTTGGGGCCCGCCCAGCCAAGAAAAGAATGATATGCTTTCTTGGGGCCCGACGAGCCAAGAAATCTACGGGCCAGCACTTAAAAGCCTAGGAAAACAAGGAAAAGGGAACCTCACCAAAATTCAAGACAATCCAAACAAGCAAAACACAACCAAGAGTTGTAGTTTCCCCAATATTTCCTTGTCATCAAAGTCAGCCACGTAGGGAGAACACTCGGAAACCCCCAAAGAGGAACTACCCCGATCCAACTTTACCCCCAAAACAAGTCCGCGGCCCCGTGGGACACGCGGTCGCGCTGAGTCTTGGCCTGTTTTTTTCAGCAGCCCTAAGAGCACCTTGCCTCAAAACGAATTTTTCCCAAACATGGCTGTGGCTCAAAATTCAAGAGCTAGGGTTTCGCAGGTTTTAGTCTTTGGTTCCATTTACCAAGGTGCCATTTTGGTACATGTTTTTGAGCCACAGCCAAATTGGTTGCTGGGTGACTCCACGAGTTGCAGCCCAAAAAACCCCCCAAATCACTGTGTTTCTTTTGGTTTCCTTTAACAACCCACCAAAAGGGGGAAAAAAGACAACAGACCCAAATGGGCTGGGCACACCTCCCATTCCCAACGCCAAGCCGCCAATTTCCGTCGCCACCTCGGAGCGACCGGGGGCTCCGGGTGCTTAGCAACTGGACCCCCGAAGTGCCCTCGCTATGTGTCTTTGTTTAGCTGGGTACCTTTTTTAGGGTTGGTTTCAAGGGAAATCAAACGGAGAACCGTAAGTTTGGGGGGCCCATATTTTAAGACGCAACAAGCACACCGCATGATTTTGGCGGTCATTGGAGCTACATAGCTCCCCATTTGATTGGGGATGATTCTCTCTTCCCAATACGGAGCCCAATATCCGTGGCCATCGCCAACCTACCGTAACACCATAACCATAGTGGATGGACAAAATCCAAACTGCACCAGTTGGGACGGATGAAACCCCGACCTAGTCAGCAGGAGTTGGTCCGTCAGTACCACCAGCATGACAAACACTGTAATCACCATTGCCAGAACCTATAATGGAAAGTCGCAAGAACTTGTTCCTGAGCTTATAGCTCAAATGAATCACCGAAGCCCATGCCAATTGCCTGCTGCTTGCAGCCCTCTCTTCACAGTCGAGTCAAGCCTGAGGTGGCGACAGCGCGTAATCTGGCCTCGTACTTGATGAGCTCGCTACCTCACATCCGCATCGAGCGGCCCGAGAAAAACCGCCCGACTGATCCGTTGGCCAAGGCGTCCGCTGATCTCGGACGAAGCTTCCCTTCCTTTGGCTTCGATCTGCCTGCAGCAAGGCCGCGCTTTTGAAGCGCGGCAAGCTGGGCGGGTTTGAGAAAGCGGCAAGCTGACCCTAGAAAACGACCTCGGAAGTGCAAACGTAGGAGCAAAGCGTGGCATGCGCGCCTCGTTGTGATAAACTTCCTGGTCTCTGCCAAATGCTTGGTTGCTGCCTGCTCGGCCTGCAAGCAGCACTGCCCAAGCAAGAGAAAATTCCTCTCAGGCATGATCCAAGCACTGGCAGCTCCAGCAAGCCCGTCGGTCAACCCACTTGCAATGCGTGTCAGTGATGCTCGCTTGATGTCATGCCCATGCCTTGATCGTGGCTTCTGAAGCAGCACGAACCTCCTGTGCGCCGCTGCCCAAGGAGGAAACACCACCCCCCCACCCCCAAATGGACAGCCCCCCCCCCCCCCAAAACCCATCCACCTCCATCCCACCCAATACCTCCAAAAAACACACCACCACTTCCCCCCCCGCCCTCCCCCATGCCCCAGCCTCCCCGAAGCCCAAAGGTGACGAAAATAAAGTTCCCCCCCCCCCCCCCCCCAAAAAAAAAGAAGAAAAGAACACAACTCCGCCGTCCTCGGAGCTGAGCTGGGCCAACTTCTCGTCCTCCAGGGGCTCCGCCGCCTTGGCCACCTCCTTGGCCAGGTCCTCCGCCTGAAGTTTTTGAGCCCATCGACCCATCCACCCGCCCGCGCCAGGGGCGCCAGGGGCGCCAGGGGCGCCAGGGGCGCCAGGGGTGCCAGATGCCATGGGGAATGGGGTGCCATGGGATGCACGCAGAAGAAAGGGGGTGTAAGTTTCAAGCAAAAGGGGAGCTCCCGCTTTTTTGGAGGTCACCTGTTGGACCTTGCCAACCTGGTCACAGTGTTGGCTTTCCTCTAACCAAGAAGGGCTCGCGACTTGCCCCCTTTGAGAAGACGCACCCATGCGGCTCTGTTTGCGAAAGGGTGGAAATCACTATGGGCGCTTTGGGAAAGCCAAACGGCACTGAATGAGTATAACTGAAACCAGTGCCATCAGCTTGCAAACCTTTTCAGGGGAAAATCCGTCTTCCAGGACCCCTCAGTCAGGTTCCACGTTAGTGGACCGGAGGGTATCCAAAAAATCGCCCTTCGCTCTTGGTTGGCGTCGGAAGGGAGCCAAAGTTGTAGTAAATTTTTAGCAGTTCAGTGGATTTGGATTTCCACTAAACCACAAGAAGCAAACCATGTGTCCATTTCCGAATATCAGGACTGTTCCACATTAGCGGACCGGAGGTTCTCCCCCCCCCCAAATCGCGCTTGGCGCGATTGGGAAACGTCTCGGCTCGGCTCGTCTCGGCCTTCTTCACCTCGTGCTCGGCTTCTCTCACCGTCACTGCCTCACGCCGATGTCGATGCCAGCGGCTGAGTTGGCTCCGATGCCCGTTTTGGCAGATGGGGGTGGATCAAAAGCTCCGTGATGCATAGGATGAAAAAAAAGATGCTCACTAAATGGTAAAACTGTCAAGATGACCTATGTGTAAAAAAAGAAGATGATATTCACTAAATGGGAAAAGTGTCAACATGGGGGCCGCACGGAATATTGATCAACCTCCACATCAAACCACCCCATCGTTGGAGTCGCTGGGGTCCACCAAAACGCGGAAATCCAACTTCGGAACATGAAAGCCACAAACAAACACGCTTCCCCCGGTGGGTTGCTCGAAGTGAAAAGGCCCCAGCCTAACAATAGTTGTAGATAACAAGAAACATCACCATCACTAGGATTAAGGATTCCGCAAAAATACAATAATTCCCAAAACCCGAGCTAAAAAATCGCCAAGTACAGGACCTACAATAGGCAAATGGCCCTGGGTTTTGGGTGCTCTGGCGGATTGAATCCAACAGGCAACTAACCCCTTTTTAAGGACTCCCATTCAACAGGGATCCTTACATTATACACCTGAACATTGCCTTGTAAATGGTATTTTCCCTTTATCTTGCTGTTGAAAAAGCCACATGTTTCAAATGGTTGCAAAATGGAGATATTTTAAGGGGACCTAATTCAATGAAATGTTTAGGACACGTTTCGGGTCCCCTACTTTTTTAAAACCTTTAGTGGTTTAATACGGAAAACCCATGAGTTGGCAAAAGTTGTTAAAGTCCTAAGATCCCTTGGCAAAATGCACCAAAGTGAAGACCAGGGCTTCCATGTTTCCACTTGCCAGGGTTCCATTTTGGGTACCTATTTTGACAACCACAGCCATTTTCGGGTCCCCCTATTGTAAGACCATTTTAGCACCCCAGCTCTCGCCTTCTTCCGTTCCGCGGTGGACTTCTTCAGCTCGTTGAGCCTAAGGCGGGAGTCCCATCAGCCATCCCCAGGTCACTGGACCAGGGCTTTTGATGAGGATACTCCAAGCCACCGAAAAATGGTACTGTTAGAGTGGACGGGGCTTTTTTTCTATGTCCATCATGGTGAGGATATTCAAGCCTTTCAAAATAGTGTAGATAGAGTGGTCGTTGTTGTTGTTTTTCCGATGTCCCATTGTTATAGTGATTTTCCTGCATATCGCAAGTGACGAACCAGGAAAACACCAGTCATTTGCTCTCATTGATTCGGGGTTGGTGCACTTGCAAGATACTCATCCACGACAAACCTAAGAGGGTGACTACCCCAAGCCATACAGTGGCTGAGTGTTTGTATATATATAATATATATGTGTATACATGCAGTATATATTGTATATACACCTACACATGGCATTTTCGCTTTGGGGTACCTCCAAACGCGAGCCGAGTCGTCCCGGCCTCTTGGTGTGGGTCTCCAAATCCGACTGGAAGGCTTTCAGCTTCGTCTGCGAAGGCTCTTGACGCAACTTCCCACACCGATTTGTTGACCCCGGATTAATAAACCCCTGTTCATTAATATGGGGGTGTCCTCGGTGTTGGTGGGGATTTATCACTGGAGGGGAACACCCCCATATTAATAAACAGAGGTTTATTACTCAATCCGGGGTCAACATTATGGGTGGCTCAAAATTTCAGAGCTGGGGCAAACCGCAGGTTTTGGTCTTTGCTTCCATTTACCAAGGGGGCCATTCTGGTACATGTTTTTGAGCCACAGCAATTTGGCCATGGGTCAAAATCCAAATCGTACCCCCGGTGAACATCAATCCCCACTAGAATAGGTTCTAAAATGGGTGTTGCACCTACCCCAAAATGCTACCATTGGTTTTTGACCCACCATTTGTGGGGATCGAAAACCCGAGATCCTGGTGGTTTCGCAAAAGAACGGTGAGGAAAATAATGCCTTTTTGATTGCAAGGAAGGGTAAACGGATGGATGGTCCCTAAAATCGAATTGCAATCTGTGTGCTCCACTAAGGGAAACGCGAGTACGGGAGGCTGAGGAACAATCGTTGAACATCACCCATCCCCCCTTTTAATGCCCTCGGAAGATTTAAAAAAACACTCGGACATTGGGTTCCAACGCTGCATCCAGGACTTCCAAGTGGATCAGAACCACATCTGTCAAACCATCGACTCACTTCAAATCCTTGGAGTCACAGAAAGTGACCTGCCCTGAAGCCAGCCGCTTTCCCCAAAAAACGTGGGCTTCCTTTTAGGAGTTGGTGGTTGTTTGTTCTTTTGCTTGGCTTTCTCCCTGACCGCAGATTTGGCGGACGTGTTTCTCTGCAAACGGGGGCGGTGGTACAAAATATTTGAGCCAGGCCTGCCAAATCGAAGGTCCTCCAAAATCAGCTGGTCTTGGTCTTTGGGGGCGGGGGGGTACTCGCGAAAACGGCGGTCCTTTTCGCGTCCCTTTCAAGCAAGGTGAGTCACAAGCAAATCTGGTACCAGAATGGTGATTCCCAAACCATGGAAAATTGGTTACCAAGGCGGCTGCACCCATATGGCTGTGGCTCAAAAAACCGGTACCCAAAATGGGACCCTGGTAAGTGGAAACATGGACCAAAACCTGCGTAACCCCTCCTGTTTAATTTTGAGCCACACCCATATCTGGTGGGACTGTCCCTTGCGAACCTTCAACTTCCCGGGTTTTGAGCAAGTGGCTCAGGTGCGAAGGGTGCCGACTCAACAAAAATAAGCTCGGGTGATATCCGCAACAGCACCACAGCAGATGCGGAAGGTCCTCGGCCTACGGCTTGGATCAGCTGAATAAAATAACTCACCAACCGTAGATGTTGAAAAATGGATGGGTGTGGTAGATATTGAACCAGCAGGTACAAACCAGACCCTCGTTTCCTTTTTTCAACCAAACCCACCAAAAAGATGAGTGAACCAGTAGGTAAACCCTCGCGTTGTTTCAATCCAAGCCCACCAAAAGATGAGTGAACCACCAGGTAAGAACCAGACCCTCGAGTTGTTTCAAACCAAACCCACCAAGGACACCAAAGCGAACCCCCGACAACACGGACGCATCACTTCAGCTCCGGCCTGGGCTTCTTTCCCCAGCTCCGGCGTGAACCGCTTCGCCTCCACTAGCTTCCTGAGCGCCGGAAGCGATGCGCCCCGTGCTAGGCGGAGGAGCCACGTTGACCCCGGATTCTGCCACGCCCGTTTATGCATGGGGTGCGGATTTAAATTGGGATTTATTTATTTTTTTTGAATTTAAATACCCCTCCTTATTGATGTGGGGGTGTTCCCCTCCAAAAGTGGTGAATCCCCACTAAGCCCAGGGACAATTAGCTGCAACAAACCCACAACAATTAATACTGTGGATAGACGAAATCCATTTCGCACCACTTTAAAACCAGGCGAAACCATGTTTGCTGGTAGTTGCAAGGAAATCGAATCGTTCCAGGGTTTCTGAACGGTGGTGCGGTTGATGGAGTTCGCAACCATCCACCATATGGGTCCTTAGACTAAGCCCAGGGACACCCCCATTACACAAAAATACATACCCTCCAAGATGGTGTCCAGTACCCCCCGAACCACTCCCCCCAGGGTTGGTCGGTTGGTTGCTTGGTCGGTTGGTTGGTTGCTTGGTCGGTTGTTTGGTTGGTTGGTTGGTTGTTTGGTTGGTTGGTTGCTGGGCTGTGCAAGTTTGGGGCATATACCCTTGAAAACAGTGGATCTATATAGTGGCTAGGTATCCCATGAAAGCCCGGAGGTGGTTTGGGGGTAGTGGAATTGCCCCCTTGCTACTTTCTACCCCTGGTGGCCAACGGTGACAACTGCCAGGAGCTGGAAACTAAAGCTTTTGACTTCGTAAGACCAGCGACTGATCTTGTGTTCACTGCGCTATGGGGCAATTTAGGAGGCATATATTTCGGCTTCCATTACTGAAGCTCCAAATCAGTGTCCTAGCTGTAGAACATGACTCCATGATGACGCGACTCTCTTGAGTATGTTGGCACATGCGAGCTGAGCGGATCGCCTGCAGCAGACTCACAGCACAAAGCCAAAGTGTTCCGCAAGGGACAAGATTGCATCTCGTTTTTGGATGGTCCCCTTACTTAGATTCTTAGATGGTGTGGGACGAATCGCTAAATGGTTAGCAACCCTGGTGTTAGGGGACTTACAACCATGGATTTGGTGGGTTACAACCAGGGCAAAGCTAACCACTTGGCCAACTCCCAGACCATCCAAGTAGGTGTTATTTGATGGTGCCCTAACAGATGGTGGACTCAAGATTCCGGCCAAGCTCTAAGCCAAAGAAGTGACCTCTTGGGACTGATCTTTCAGGTGCAAAAAGTGATGGCCGTTCTCTGTTCGAACATCAAGAGCTTTTCGGTTTCCCCGCAGATGCGTCTTCCTTTTTCAATCCCTGGGGCACCGGCGTCGCGATGAACATGCGCGCGATGGAGGCCTCGGGCATGTGAAACCGCGGGTGCGGGGAACTCGGGGACCCCGGACGGGGGATTTGGAAATCCCCCAGGGCCTCCGAAATCGGCGGTCCAAAGGGAAAACCGGCAGGAAAACACCAATCCATGCTTGGGCGTCAGACATTTTGCCCCATGCCCACTTTGTCGAGAGCGAGCCCCTTTCGAGGTCCAATTCAGCCATTGAACGATTTCCACTGAAAGGGAAGTGAGAATCCGATTGGGTCCGATCCGAGTCCGTATTTTGACATGCCCGAATGGGACATGTCCGAATCGAAACACCCCCCCTTTTTCGGGGGGGAGTGGAGGAGGTCCCTCTGGTTTCGTTCCCTTTCCCTTTGCCCAACCCATCGGTTGCGAGCGGCGTTCAGACTTTCCCAGACTGACCCAAACCAGGGTGCAAACGTCCTTGCACGTGAGGCTGAAATTGTCTCATATTTTCAGATGCTCTCCACGATGGCGTTTGGGGATACGGCGTTTCACGTTGCATCCTGGGTTCAAAGTGTTTACGTATGGGGCCCTTGGTTCCCGAAAGGGGCCCAGGAAAAGTATCAGCATATATCTATCGTGCATATATACATATACATATACATATACATATACATATATATATATACATATATATCTATATATATATATACATATATATCTATATATATATATATATATTTTCCCCATTCCCCCCCCCCCTCCCCATGAATTACCTCTCTTGCATATCGCATGCAAGCTGCTGCAGTGTTGGCCGCGGTGGATGCTGTCTCCACGGCCTGCCGCGCGCCCAGAACATGGGTGTGAATCTCATGTGTGCGGGGCCCTTTGGTGGACATCAAGGGCAGGATTTATGCAGCCAAACCACGTTTGAGGGTGTTTCCAACTCAAACATAGGTGTCCTTTTGGTAAAATTGATGGCCCTGGTAAATGGAACAAAGCCCATCTAAACCAGTGCCATCTATTTCTAACCACCTAAGAAGGCCACCCATAATTCAAATTCATAGCCCACGCTGTCGCTTCGCAGCCTTTTCCGCTTCCATCCTTCTCCGCTCAGTGCGTCCAGCCAGGGCTTCGCCCACGCAGCTGGCACTGGGCACGCCGCGCGGGGAACTGGCACCTGGCTGGTCGCGCGCAGCATAACGCGCCTCAACCGCGCGCGCGCTCCCTCCACACTGCGCGCTCGGGGTGGTCCCCGGTTCCTTCCTCGCGGAGTCGTTCACGGTAGTCGAGGATCCAGGCCGCCCAAAGGCCCGGCACACGCGCGGATTCGATCAAACGTTGAGCATCTCATCCTTGCCATACATCGTTTGTGCTCCAGGTTGGCGAAGTAGCTCCTGAAAACCAACAGCGAAGCCAGAGTGAACGGCCACATCCAGGGGCGGGCGATTCACCCCCTTGTTTCACTAGAAAATCAAGCTGGCGCAATACAGTCCACCATTCCCTTTTTGTTGAAACCGTTGGTTTTAGCCACCAGATTCTGTGGGAAAGTCTCCAAAAACATCTCTCCTCCTGCTCCTCCTCGGTGCCGAAGCCAAAGCGAGGGCGGGCGCCTCCTGAGCGAACCCGGACTGACCGAAAAATCACCGCCCGCGCCTTTAAATTTCAACAAAAAAATACTGCAATGGGTCTGTCTCAAAGCATACCCATGGGGAACTTGGCTTGGGACGTGACGAACAGTCCTGCGAGTCTACGCCAAAAAGTCGTATCAAGAAATGATTCCCGGCTCTCAAAGAGCCAAAAAGACGCCGTTGCCCACGTCTCAACTCGGCCCAAAGCAACCCTAACGTCACAATGGCCCAGAAAGGACAAGGAGAGACGAACACCCAAAATCATGTGCTTTCCCCAGTGCATCCAGGAGTTCTGGCTTCCACAGGAGCCATCAGAGCCCTAGAAGCCGTGCCTCTTGTCAAACCCTCAATCCTTTCACCACACATGGGCCATGGCATTCAGTTCCAAGGGAACCGAAAGTGGCTCACCCCGTCTTCAACCGCAAGGCACTTGAGAACGGCCTGCTGCGAAACCCCTGGAGTACCATCTCTTCTGACAACCAATCATGAAAGTCGGCCCTGAGCTGGCTTGAAGAGCATAGAAGCTAGCCTCAAGCTCCTTCAGGCTTCTCAACTAGGCCATTGCCAACACACATGAGTCACAATGAAAACCCGGTAGTAAAATGGTCGACCCAGAACCATGCTTCAAGAATTAAGAAGGCGGCCGCAGCTATGTAGGTTGGGATTGTCCCTTACTAACCTTCATGAACCCGGGTTTTCAGCAAGTGGCTCACATGGGATTCTCTTTCAGAAGGGAAATTCTCAACTTGGTGGTTTGCCCTTGATTTCCCAAAACAAGCGAACACACGTATACCATCTCAAAATCGAGCCCACATCAACGCCCTCGAGCAAATTCCACTCCAAGCAGCGGCCAACTTGAAGAAATGCCTGCCGTTCACAGCACATTCGCAGGTCCCATTTGGTCTCGTCTTGCTGTGAGTGAACTCTTCAAAGGGGGGTTCCCATGTGGATTCCAGTGTTAAACAAACGCAAAAAGGGAAACCTCAGAAAATGCAACGCCCGTTTGTGGTTGTCTCTTTTCTTTTGACACGCCTGGGCTTCAGTTTGTCTTTTTCCTTCAATATAGCCTAACGCCTGCAATAAGAAGGCATCTATGTCCTTGTTGGTTCAATTGGTAGAGAATCCACAGAGGTTTGGCGGATGAACCATTCGGTATCCCCGAAAAGAACGCATTCCTGAAAATCTCCTGAGAACCAGCAAGTTTAGGAGACCTCCATGTTCTGTGTAGAGCTCCGCAACTCTTTTCAGGCATGCCGTACGCACAGAGCCTGTGGAAATCCTAGCGGCTAAAGATACGCGATCCCATCCTGGACATTTGCATGAGGATTCATGGCAACCCTTCTCCATGCTTGGCACTTCCCGTGTGGTTTTTCCCCAACAGCTGAAAGCTTTGGGGTCTCAGCCCAGATAGGCTCCGGGGTGGTCCGGGGCGGCCCTGAGGCAAGGTTCCACGAGGGTTCCACGAGGGTTCCACGAGGGTTCCACGAGGGTTCCACCAGGGTTCCACCAGGGTTCCACCAGGGTTCCACGAGGTTCTGCGAGGGCTGCGGGGTGGTGCGAGCACGAAAAAGAGCACCGCATGCTGTTGGGGATATCACCTGAGCTTATTTTTGTGGGAAGCTGAAAAGGGTACCTCTAAAAACACACGTTCACTTTTGGAGTTCACCCGTTTGGAGACAGGACATTCTGCTGGACATTGGCCAAGTACCTAACAAAAACCCGGCGTCTTGGACACCTGCAAACCCCAATCTTGTCCACCAAGTCTTTCCTTTTTCCCTTGTGGGCTTAGCCTCCCACCAATTAACATGGAACTTGACAGTGAGGTCTTGTAGGATTCCCTGTCAGGTTCCATGTTACTTGGAGGGAGGGTAGCCGTTTTAAAGGCTTCCAAGGTGACAAAGTTCAGAAACCACTGCACGATTTCTCGATCAAAGCCCCCCACCTGCAGGTGCTGCCCTGTGGCGGTATCCAGGGCTTCGGCCTGCTGCGCCACTAGGCACCAGGGGCAGCAGAAGGCGTAAACGCCTCGGCACAGGGTTCTACCTTCCGACAACCCCCAAAAAGAGTTAAACCCAGAGCAAAACCCCTGGGTTTAAGTCTACCTTGGTGTAGTCAAAAAGTAGAACCCTGCCTCAGCAACCTATCTATACCTTCCATGATTTACTCATGGTTGGTGGGTGGAGCTAGTAGGCATACCATGGCCCAACTGCTGTGCATTCCTTCTTAGAAGGCCTCGGGAAACCCCCCGAAAAAGAAAAAAAAGACGGATCCGGTGTTCAAGCCAACACTGGCTGGCAGAAACCCCCGGAGTCAGAGGCCCCGGTTCTTCAAAAGAACCATGGTTGGCAAGAATGGGGAATCAACCCCTACCCTAGTTATAGCTGGAATCAAAAAAACACTGCTCACCTCCCAACATCCATTTGTCCATTCGCTTGCGGCTCAGATGCAGCCTGCCAGCGGATCCACGCGCCCGGCGCCCATGGCTTTGCGGACCCCGTTCTGGAAGTAGAGCAACGTGCAGGGAAGGCAACACAGACCTTCCGCGAGGTGGCTCCTCTGTTTTTGAGGGTACCGGTACCCCCTCTGTTGGTTGGGGTTTTGAAGGAAACCGCCCAGGTACCGGTACCTCTGTTGGTTGGGCTTTGAAGGAAACCACTCACATTTTATGGGTCCACTTCTTGAGGCAACATATCAAAAAGATCCCTTAGATTTGGTGGAAACCCTTTGTTTTCCCGCTTTGGCCTCAGTACGGTCAAGAGAGGCGGCCTCTTTGGGTTCCGGTTTCGGGGGGAGGGGGATCCGATGAAACAGCCGATAGCAATCAGCGTTCGATTCAGACAGGCTTGGAGCAACCCAAGACCATATCAATGCATTCGCACCACGCTGCAACACAAGTTGGAGGGGTATTGTCCAGCTCGGCGAGGCAACGGGCAAAACAGAATATTGCCCCCTTCATTCTTGCCAGCCATCCTCGTCAAAGAACTAAGGCTTGCCCACTCAGCCACTTGGGGGATCCAAAAATGTTCGTAGGGTCCCTTATATGTCCCTTTTAAACATCACCACCCCCCAAGAGAAACTCGAAGACTTCAAATTGGTTGAAGTTGATCTTGCCAGTTCTGCAAGCCAGTATCGAGTCGTCCAAAGCCCAACTCTTCAAGAAGTCTGCACAAGACTCCCCTCCGTTTTCACTCAGACTCCCCGAAAACGCGGGCGGTTTTTTGGGCTCCCCAAAAGCTCCCTCTCTGCCGACGACCCCGAGATCTTTCGCGCAGAGGGGCTGGCCAACGCGCCCTGCCAATAGGCCGCCATGCCTCGCGCATCCGACTTGGGCGTCCCCCCCTCCCCCCGTTGCTCTGGGCGCAGCGAGAAATTTCGGGAGTTGGGGGGGGGGGGATGGTCC
This sequence comes from Effrenium voratum, assembly GCA_963377175.1. Lineage (NCBI taxonomy): Eukaryota > Dinophyceae > Suessiales > Symbiodiniaceae > Effrenium > Effrenium voratum. The sequence continues at coordinate 282,100 of CAUJNA010000056.1, forward strand.
CTCCTTATAGGATGACCATGGATGGGGGGAAGCCAGAGAAAACCGGAAAGATATGACGTGCTGCTACTAAATGGTCATTTGGGGGCCGAAGGGAATGATGATCAAGCCTAAGTTTCAAAGCCTCAGTTTTGGAGCGTGTTGTGTGTGTGTGTGTGCGTTTGCCACACAGAAAGTGTTGCCAAGCTATCGGGCAACCAGCCAAGCAACCAGCCAAGCAAAAGAAAAATTACACCAGCATAGACCCCAAATAGAATAATCAGGTCGAGGATTGCACACTGCTCGTTGGCCAGATCATATCGCATTCAGGGACACTTCTGGGTGTAGAATTGAGAGGGATCCGGAGTGGAATTGAAAGAACAAAAACCTTAGCATAGGTGCTTGATTTTTGGCACGGGTTGAAGGGACCCCCGCCAATCTCGCAAAAATGCACCCACCGTCACCAGCATCTGACGGCACCTACGCCAGCACCTCAAAACCTGCACCACCACCCCAAACTGCATGCCCCCTAGCACCCAGCCGTCGATCTTGCAAAAATGTGCCCACACCGCCACCACCACCTCAAGCACCTGCACAAGCACCCCAAGCACCGTCAATCTTGCCAAACTTCGCCCACACCGTCATCAGCACCTCCAACAGCACCTGCAAACTGCATGCCCCCCAGCACCTGGCCGTCAATCTCGCAAGCATGCGCCCCCACGTCAATCTCGCAAATCATTCCCCTCTTTATTAGAAGTTAGAAGCCCTACTATTAGAAGTTAGAAGCCCTATAAATATAGCTTTCAGCTATTTGGGAAATAGCCCGGCAACCCGCCTCCCTCGTCACCAACCGCCGAAAGGAAACCCAGCTAAGCAACCAGGTGAACGTTTCCAACTCAGAGAGAAATCTGGGGAAAGAAGAAAGGGACCCAAAAAGTATGGAGAAAGAATCTATAAAGAAGCTAAGAAATTGGTATTCGGGTCAAAGCCCAACCTCTCGCTGTTTGGCCACTACCCGCGCAGCCAGGCCTGTTTTCTCCAGGGTGTGGGCATTGCGCGCATACTCGCAGTAGAAGGAGAGCATACAGTTGGGCAGGCTGACATGCCGGCAAACGCAGACCGGTGAGTCCTAGTGCGGGTCATTCCCAAAGCGCGGGCGCGCGGTTGGCTCCACCTTCCCGCGATTCCCGCAACTTGGCTTGAGCTTGTCCCAGGGAAGAATCCGTCAACCTCTCGGCGGAATCTTGTGGCTGTGGGTCAAAACCCTGTACCCCCAGTGAACATCCCAATTCCCACTAAAATTGACTTACTAAGTGACTAAAATGGGTGGTGAATTCGCCTACCAACCAAAATGGGATCCCATTGGTTTTGACCCATGGCCTTGTGGCTCCCCCGCATAGGGGAATTACAGGGTCGCCCAAAAGAAGATTCGATACAAGTCAGATGACTTCAATGACTCACAATCAAAAACCTGGTACAAAAATGGTGAACCCAGAACCGTGTAAAGAATTAGAAAGCCGGACATCCGCAACTCTTTCCGGCTGGGCCTGCCCCTTACTAACCTTCATCTACCCGAACCGGTTTTTGAGCAAGTGGCTCAGCTGACTCGGCAGAGATTCTTTCCCCCGAAGCCAAACAGCTGGTTGGCAGGTGTCCACCAGGCTGAGTGCATCTACACCAGTCCCGGGCAGGGCTCTCAAATCGACGGCCATCTGAGCTCTAAATGGAAAGGGGTCCGCAACCCACAACAGAAAAGAAGAAAAGTGAGACCAAATGGGGGATGTCTTCTTTGAAGAGTACCTACCCCAAACCCACAGAGGGGAAGTCACTTGAAGCAGAATCTTTTAATTGTCGACGTCACTCAGAGGCTCAGAGGCTTCATGCGTAGGCCGACCCCCACCCCTTAGCAGGGCAGCCGCCCGCCCAAATTTCCTCCAGGATGTCGGCGCTCCGGTGGTCCGGAGGCACGTGCTTCAGCGGCTCATAGTGCCTCACCTCTCGGCTGAGAGCGCGGATTTTTGGAGCAACCCCCCCCCCCCGCCACCCACCTCTGGGTCAAAAGTCGGAATCAAAAGCGGAAGAGGGTGGAACCAAAAAGCGGCAAACTCGGAATCCCGGGATTTGGTTCAGCCCTAAGGGTCATGACCCCTCCAGTGCAGACTCCCGGACTCTCCAATGGAGAATTTCTAGCCCCGAAGCCATACCGCATTCCGCGGGGAATGTGACGGATTAACCAGCTGAGCACCGGGCCGTCCAGAAGTAGTAGAAGACCAGGAAGGCCAAAGAGCAGCCCGCGCGCATCCGCGCGCGCTGTGTGGGGCTCGCCTCCAGGTCCGGCTCCTCCTTACGGATAAGGTGAGGGGCTGCACCCAAACAGCAAGCGAACCGATGCCCATCCCAGCCGAAAACCTCGTTCCCACCACGGCTTCGACGAAAGAACAACAAAAGGAAAGCGACCATTCTTGAGAGTCATCCCCACTTGGAGACCATCCCCATGCTGAGGCGCCCGCGTGGTTTTTCGTCGAAGCAAAGGACAACAGAGGCACAGCGCCCTGGCCCTGTCAGCACTTGACACCATTGGGGAAATACAAACGTGATGGTCTCAAAAATCCTAAACAAAATAGATTAAACTTGAAACCATTGTGTAAGCTTAAATTCAACTGAATATTGTAACAACTGCGAACGTGGCAAAGACATTAAATACCTTCAAACACAGTGTGGTTGTTGGACATATAGGTTCAACTTGTCTGAAAGGTGGTTGGTTGGAAAGCAGTTGCCACTCCCCTGTTGGATGGCGGCTAAAGGCGCCACCGGAGTGATCCATTCGCATACGACTGAATGCAACTGCGCAAGACAAATTTCCTTGGACACTCACGGAAAGTGGCGACCAAAACTCATTGTCCGAGTTTTTACCCGAAGATTGTGAGATTGGTGTGACCTCCCCCTTGTTTCTAAGGCAAAGCCAACCAAACAGAAGGAGAAACACCCGTGGAATAAGACCTCCTTTTGCTCCTTTTGTGGAAGGTGTTCAAATTGTGCAAACCAATACAAAGCCAGCAAGCACCGCAATTGCACTCGCTCAGCCAATACGGAATGGTAGCTCAAGGCTCATTGTTCCCTCTTAAATATCATCCTTACTCACCTTTGTCACGAAGCTCGCGAAGAGCATGTCGAATGCTCCCCATATTTGACCGTTGAACATCACCCAACCAAAAGGAACGTCATCTGATGCTTAAAGCCACCCTTTCCGGAGAAACATCGGGAACCCTGCCAAAGTTGCCATCAAAACTTGGTTCCGGGATGGCCAAACCGGCCGAAAGGGGAAATCGACCTGAATGCCTGCTGCCTCTTGAGCGGGCCTTCTCCATCACCATGAACAGAACGAAGGGCGCCTTGGTCAGAAGGGAGCCCAAATGGTCTCTCGTGCGGGTGGCTCGTCTTTTTGGGAGTGAAACTACCCTTTTTGAGGAGAACCAGGGAAAAAGGGGAAACAACCCCCCCCCGCCAAAGGAAACCCGTTTCCCCCGATTCAACCCTCTGCGAGACAGGGTCGCTCGTTTGCGGAAAGCGTCCGCCAGTGTCAACCCCGGGTTCCAGCTTCCGGGTGGCCAGGTCAAGCCAAAGTTGGCAGGTTCTTTTTTTTCCGCTGACACCCTGTTTGGGGCCCTCTTCATGCAAAACCAAAGGGAAGCCCAAGCACCCATTTGGGCATTTCCAAAAAGTCCGGGGCCCTTGGCTGTTCATTAATATATATATATATATATTATATATATATATATATATTTGGCAACACTAGAGGAGGCCACACTCCAAAAATTCGTATGGGTGTGTGTGTGTGTGAAAATAGAGGACTCCCCCAAAACGATGATTGGTTCCCTTTTGGTTTCCCTGTGGAACCATCCAAAAAACAAAGGTATCGAGCCCACACATGCAGGGAGCCATCCAAAAAAACGTCCGCCCCAAAATCAAAACAATTCTCAAAACCGGGTATCCCAAAACAGAAAAAGCAACGCAGTCCATGCCAAAACCGGGTGCCATCAAACAATAACCCAGCGCGAGACCCACCTCCGGCCATGTTCATCTGGGGCGCCAGAACCAGGCACAGCAGCAGCCGCCACATCCAGCGCCAAGCCATGGCTGATGGAGCTGAGCGGCTCACCGTGGAACACGCGCGTCCCTGCCCGAAAAGACCTCAAGTAAACCTACCTCGCAAACCTAGAATGCTCAGACTTGAAACACACACACACACACACATCCAATACGTGCTCACTACGTGCAACCTCTAAAGAATGTTTGTAAAGAGATTTCCTCTAGATCTCGGGATTACCTTCTTACGAACCCTGTGCACCCGAATTTGCCAATTGCGAACCTTCCTTTTTGTTGTTCAGCCAACCTCTTTATACAGGAGAGAAGAACTGCACAGGATCCGTGCCCGTGTCTTTGAAATCAGGCGGTCCACGAGCGTCAATTGCTAAATAGTCATGGTGCCGGTTGCTCATGTGATGTGCGCGTGAACAAATTGCAAAGCCCATCCAAAGCCCCACAATTGCGCAGTATTCATCGCTGAACCAAACCGCGGCAAATACATCCTCTCAGTCGGCGCTCAACATCAAACTTGATAAACCAACCCCGTCACATTCCCAATCTGGCGACACCTCAAACGCACCAACCCGTCAAGCATCACCTTGGGAAGAAATGATACCCAAAATGGTACCTTGGTATATAGAGCAAATACAAAAACCTGCCTAATCCCAGCTGTTGAACTTTGAGCCACATTCAAGTGGTAGGAAAAAGTTGCTACAGCAAGATCCAATGCTGCAGTCCAGGGCTTGACAGGCCTTTTCGATGTTGACTCAAGCCTGCCAGATTTGGTTTGAGGGTCGGGGGGGGGAGCGATGGGAGCGATTGTGCTTGATTTTGCTCTTTCTTCTTTTTGTTTTGGGGGGTGGGGGGGGTGGGGGAGAGCATATGTTGCAGGCAAAAGCCCTAAAAGGCCAATGTCATTCTAGCTCGGCCTTCACTGCCGCCAGCGTCTCATCAAGAGGGAGCTCCTGGACGGAGGCCCCAAAGAAATCGGGAAGTGTCTGGTACAATTCCCAGAATGCCCCCACGACATCATCCCAGGGAAAACAAAAAAGAACTCTAGAACAAAAAATGCCCCAAAAAAATATATGCCGCGTTTTCAGTGAATCTCGGAAGTGATTCTTGGACTCCAAGCTTCCCATTTGCCGTTTTCCGGAAGCCTTCCAGCTTCGCTTCCGCGGCTTAAAGGCGCCGAAGGATTCGAGAAGCTTGGAGAGAAGCCGAAGGCAGAGTCTTCGCAAGCCATGTCCAACAAACACAAACAAAAATGACTTTGAGATCCCTGGAACCAACACAACCCAAAAGAAATAAAAATCGGACTTGTTCGACCTCTTTGGTTTTCGTCTTTGCTCGGCCCAGCCCCTTCTCCTCCACGCCCATGAGGAAGGGGCCTTCGGCATCTGCGGCCTCAGCGAAGCCAAGGCGGACCCGTTCTCCAACCAAACCCGCTGTTGGCGCCCTCCAAGACCAATCACGGGAAAGAAAGAACGAGATGCACTCCAACTTAGATCTTTCTGTGGTCTTTTTTCGGGCCCAGCCCCTTTCCGGGGCCCCGGGTTTTACCGAGAATCAAATGAATCAAATGCCTCTCACCCCCCGCGACGCGCTTCGCATGCGGATCACCGCCTTGGACACGGTCTCCGCCACAGTGGCCAGCTTCTCGCTGGCTTCCTTCACCAAGACCTGCGGTTTCGGCATCAAAGTCGCAGCTCCCAAAACAGAACCTGGGTTGTTCGCTTCAGCCAAAAAAAACCAAACACGGCCCTTGGCTCCAACCTTCTGATAGGGGATTTTCTTCTGGGGAGGGCGGTTGGGTCCCATGTTCGCGAAGCATTGTTGAACCAGCCTCCGTTTGGTTTCCGTTGAGGGGGCCATGGCTTGTTGCAACAGTAACCCTGGTTTGCTCCTTACGTACCGCAAGACCCACGCGGGCCGAAGGTCGGTCTCAAAACGGGCAACCTTGGATGTGGTTCGCTTACTTCCTTTGGGCTAGTTTTCAGGGAGCGCAAAAGGAAACAGGATTGGTCCTGAAGGGAAACCAGAAGAAAACTGACCTGGACAGGTCCGTTCAGCATTAATTACGCCCTATTTTGAGACAAGCCCATGAAATGTGAATCATACTGTGGATGAACAAAATCCTTGGAAACCATGGGGTTGTTGGCACTTAATTACAGGGGAATCATCAGAAACCAGAGTTTCGGAACAGTGGTGCGAAATGGATTTCGGAACCATCCACAGTAGCTCCTTGATTCTCCATGGAGGTTTTTTGCGATGGTCGAAAAACTTGGCACAATCCCGTAGCCAGGGTCCCTATTCAGTTTGCCTCGCAATTGGACGTTGGTTGGGCGACCCTGATTTCCTAATGGTAGGTTGGTGAACGTGCCCCCCCGTCATCCACTTTGCAAATGATTGCAAAGATTGATCGTCGCCTTGCTTGTGGGTATGAATGCTCATTGGACATTTGCACACTGCCATGTGAGCGGAAACCCGTAAAGAAAACCACCAGGTGGATTCTTTCCTGTTTGTCCTGATGGTTTCACTATAAACCCACCCCAACAAGGGTAACAAAGCGAAACGAATCTGGGTCTGCCTTTCTTTTGAGGGTCCCCGTGTTTGGTGGCTTCAAAGGGAAACCAAGAGGAAAATCACCATTTGGGGGGGTCCCCTCAAGAAAGAAGCATCCATGTATACATACTATGTGTATATATATAATACCTAATATAAATATTAATAGTTAAATATAACTTGATAAACATGTGTACATATGAATATGTATGTATACCTAATCTACATATACATATATATATATGTGACGTCTGAGCAGCAAGCGCCACCAAAAAACTTGACTCGCCTCCAGGCCCACGCGCTCGGAGGCTTCCTTCTGGGAGCTCTTCAGGTCGGCCAGGCGTTGCACCGATTGCCTCCCCCGGCGGATGCGGCGGATGCGGCGGCGGGCGGATGGATCGATCCCAAGGCCCGGCTCTGGTGGGCCGCGGTTCCCTTAGCTTCCGGGACGGGACACCTTACCCCCGAACGGTGGTTGGGGCACCTTCCCCATTGGTTTCAAAAGGTGCTGAGGTTCACCTTCCCCCGATTTGGTGGTTTGGCTGGTTTGGCTTGCCTCATTGGTTTCAAAAGATAGTGAGGCTCGAGGTACCCCTTGATTGGTGGTTTGGAGTTGGGTGGTTTGGAGTTTGGTGGCACTGGTTTCAAAGGTACTGAGCTGCCCCAATCCAAACCACCAATCAAGCGGCGCTAGGCTGGCCCCCTAAACTGGGGATTTATTACAACGAAATCGGGCAATTTCCAGGGCAAGGCAGTTCCAGACTGACCCCAAATTGGCCGTTGCCCCATAGTGGGCAATGAGGGTTCCGCGCCCGTCTCTTGTTGGCCATTGGGGTGGCCTGGTCCAATGGAGAAATGCCTTCATTTAGGTTGGTGCAAAGCCGCAAAATGAACATGGAACCTCAAAAAACCAACGCACCCAAAAAACATCTGCGCTTGACATACTGCAAATAAACGAAATCCATTTCGCACCACTTCGAAATCATGGCTGAAGCCGTAACGTTTCGGTGGTATTTAAAGGGGGAATCGTATCGTGCGAGACTCGCGGATTTTGCAAGCCACAGTCTGCTTGAGCGCCACTGCCTGGCACGCTCCTCCATCTTGGACAGCTCTTCTTTGGCTAGGCCTAGAGACAGGATGGGAACCACGCTCGAGCATGGCATCTTTGTCGGTTCCCAGGCTAACTTCTAGCAACCGCGCCGGAAAAAGTCAACAACCACGACTCGACCAAACACAAATCAAGGAGAAAACAAAAAAGGAAGTGGACGGGAACGGAGGAATGGACGGGAATGGGCGGAAATGGGCGAAAACGGACGGGAATGGAAGATGGGGGTTGACTGGACGGGGAATGGACGGGAATGGACGGGAATGCACGGGAATGGACGGACACGTATGGGAATTGAGTGGACGAGAATGAAGGAAACTGCAAGGAAAATGAAAGGAAAATGAAAGGACAATGAAAGGACAATGGGCGGGAATGGACGGGAAAGACGGGAGTGCGTGAGAACGGGGAATGAAGGAAAATAGAAGGAAAATGAAAGAAAATGAAAGGAATATGAGAGGAAAACGAGTGGACGGGAATGAATGAAAATGAAAGGAACATGAAAGGAAATCAAGGACAATGGACGGGAAGGATGGGAGTGGATGGGAACGGACGGAATGAAGGAAGTTGAAAGATATTAAATGGAAAATGAAAGGAAAATGAAAGAAAAATAATTGGAAAATGAAAGGAAAATGAAAGGAACATGAAAGGAAAATGAAAGGACAATGGGCGGGAATGGATGGGAGTTGAACGGGAGAGGACGGAATGAAAGGAACATGAAAGGACACTGAATGGAGAAAAAAATGAGAGGAAATGAGAGGAAATGAAAGGAGCATGAAAGAAAATGCAAGGAAATGAAATGGACGTGAAAAGAAAGTGAAAGGAATTTAAAGGACAATGGACGGGAATGGACGGGATTCCCGTCCATTCCCGTCCATAGTCCTTTCATGTTCCTTTCATTGTCCTTTCATTGTCCTTTCATTGTCCTTTCATTGTCCTTTCATTGTCCTTTCATTGTCCTTTTATTTTCCTTTCATTTTCCTTTCAGTTTCCTTCATTCCCGTCCACTCCCGTCCATTCCTGTCCATTCCAATCAATGTTTCTTTCATTTTCCTTTCATTTTCTGGAATTTCCTTCATTCACGTCATGTTCCTTCATTCCCCTCCACTCCCGTCTTTTCCAGTCCTTTCCCGTCCATTCCCGTCCATTCCCGTCCATGGTCCTTTAATGTCCTTTTGTTTTCCTTTCATATTCCTGTCGTTGTCCTTTCATTTTCCTTCATTCCCGTCCACTTGTTTTCCTCTCAAATTCCTTTCATTTTCCTTTCATTCCCTTTCATTCCCTTCCATGGTTATCCTGTAGTTACTCAAAACCTGAAAAACGGTTGTCATGTCTGCTAGGCCGGTCTCAGGCTCGGCAGATTCCCACTGTCATCAAAACCCGTTATTGAATTGTGCACCCAAAAGCCATGGAAAAGAATCCCAAAGGCGCCACAGCTATTGATGGTTGGGATTGTCCCTTGCTAACCTTCATCTACCCGGGTTTTGAGCAAGTGGCTCACTTTGGGTTGCTTTAAAGGGACACCATGCGAGGGTGTCGGCTTCGGGTGTTTCTTTTGGGAAAGCACTCCGAAATCCTATTGGGTCTCCCCTATTTTGGGACACACACACACACACACCTCCCGCAGTTTGGGATGGAACCCTGAAAGAAACTCTTGTTGGAATCCGTGTGTTTTTCAGTGGGAAGGCTGCAACAAGTCCGAGGCTCAAATGAGCAGCTTATAAACGATTGTATAGGCCATACTATCAATCCATTTGAGCCAGAGCAGCACCACCAACTCAAAGAGCCCTACTGGGTGTGGCTTCCCAGCCAGTGGACTGCGCTTGCGCGCCTACAGCGGTTTTCTTCTTGGTTTCGATAAAGCGCATGACCGCGCCGATGTGGTCGCCCGCCTAGCAGTCGATTCAAGGACCAAATGAACCCCACCAACCGAAAGGAAGCTCCCGTGACATGGGCAATTGGCACTTCATGCACTCCGCCAACCAAAATGGCAGCCAACGGGTCCCTTTTCCGGATGAGGTTAACTGAAGAAGCCACTCGACAGAAAATGAAACTCACTTGAAGTGGGCAACCAAGAAGTGCCTAAACCTAAACCCACCCAAAAAGGAGAAGTAATATGGAACCCTGTGAATGCCACACATCCAAATGAAGCACAGCCGCCTTGGCCACTGCTTGTTGCGCTTGCACCATCAACTCCTGCGCATGGAGACGGTGGGCTTTCAGCACCAAACGCCGCGTCTAAGCCAGGAGCGCGCCTTGGCTCTGTCTCAAACTCTGGGCCTGGAAGCTGGATCAAAGTCCGATCCGCTTTGGACTTCTCCGAAGTTCATTTGCGATCATAGCAATCTTGCTGCCATAGGTAGGGGATGTGGTTGAATGAACCGAAGGGTCGGGACCCTTAAAGGAAACCAGGGACGGTTTATAGGCGGCATGCCCTCATTCCCTGCAAGCAATGTGCTACGACTTGACAACTGAAGCCGGAAGCTAATCCTTCTGATCCCTACCAAACTAGTGTCAAACTTTTGGGTTCAAAGGCCAAAACGGGTAAAGGCGAGCCACCCATTTCTGGTCTCAAGACCCCCCACCCCACACCACCCCACCCCACCCCACCCCATCCCCCCCGCCCTACGACCGGACGGACTCCTTGGACAAGCCCTCGTGCTTCAGCATCTCGGTGGCTTCCTCTGCCCGGTCCACATCCACCTCAGACCCAAAAAGGCCTCAGTGCTCCTTTTGGTTCCCTCTGGAACCAGAAGAACAAAAACCAAATAAGTGTTCTTTGGTATCCTGTTTGGTGGTATCTGTTGTTTATTTATATTTGGTGTGTTCCTTTTGGTTTCCCTCTGGAACCAGAAGAAAGAACAGGAGACCCGACAAAACGACACACCCAGAAACTCGTTGGTGGACTGACATGGTCAGTGACAGAGTCGTGGTTTTACCCCCATGAGGTTGATAACTTTCATCGCCAAGCATTGGCCTTTCCAAAAACTCACTGGCCGAAACATCAGGTGCAGTCACCTTTCTGGTCGGGCTCGATATAACGCAGTAAGGCTTCGCTTCTAACCAAGCGTTGTTGATTGGGCTTTTCTTTAGAATAAAAAAGTGGACCCCCAACCCCCACCCCCCAACCCCCACCCCCCAACCCCCAACCCCCACCCCCCAACCCCCAACCCCCCCCCAAAAAAAAAAAAAAAAACATGCAGTGTTCGTTGAGGGCTCAGAGCAAGAGTGTTCCCATAGGATAGAAGCTGTAATCGGGTACCCATGCTGAAAACAAAATGCTTGAGATTTGTCTTTCGTGGATATTCCATCCGTTTACGCGCCTAGCCCCTAAAACGGGTACCAACTGCCCGCTTATAGTCGACGAAGGATGCACCCAAGAACTCCTTTGATAAAACCTTCAGAGCCGCCTCGGCGGGTGAGAGCTTCTCGAGCACCTCCTGCATAATCTTCTGCGCTGCGGTTCTCTGAACGAACTCCTGCGCTCCGAGTCCGAGAAAGACCGCATGGCAGGCACGCGGAAAGCAGCGGTCTGGGGGGGTCCAAAGCCCTCATATTCAGGGCTAAAGCTCCTAGGGTGTGTGTTTAAGATTTGATCCGTGAACGGCGGCCGTCGAAATGGTGCGAGATGTCACTGAAAGACAATCCGCACACATCACGCAGTGGGAGTCCACAATGGCGGACGCCTCCCTTTTTAGTTGGTAGTTGAAGGAAGAACACAAGGGCACCCTTTCCATTTTAGGGGAAGAACATGTCCCAGTTCGAGGAACGCCCGAATCGTGCAGGTTGCAAGTCTTTCAACAAGTGAAAAGTGCTTCCAAGGACCGGCCTCATGGATAGCTACGATGAAAGTCACCTAGTGGTCCATTTTAAGGCTCTTCTTGGAATCCCCGCGGAAACCCACCGCAAATTCTGACTTGCCCCAGGTTGACACGTCAGGCCACAGTGGTGACTGCGGGGAAGCGGTGCCCATCAGTTTGGCTGTACGAGGACCCAGTGATCCTTCCACAGCGGGAAACAAGAAAACTCGGATGGGTGCAGAGAACCAGGCTTGAGTGCAGAGCACCAGGCTTGGGTGCAGAGAACCAGGCTTGGGTGCAGAGAACCAGGCTTGGGTGCAGAGCACCAGGCTTGGGTGCAAGAGCACCAGGCTTGTCTAAGCAGCGCTTCACGAGTGTTTAAAGTACCTCCGTTTTGGTTGCCAATCCAAAAGGGGACAATCTGGTTCTTGCATGTCCAACTGTTAGCAATGGAATCAATCCCAGATCCCAGATACCCTACAGATACCCAGCCGTGTTCCTACAGTAGATGGACAAAATAATCAAACCCTGTATAACTTTACAGTGTCACCCCCCTTAGCCCCAAAGTTCAATGTTGCGCAAAGGGGTTCCCTAAGTCAGCTGATGAGTCCACTCGCATGCATCCTTCACAAACGCTCATTGAACTTTGTTCCTGCCGGTGTTATAATTGATATAAGGTTCGAATATTTCGTCCATCTACACTTGTACCAGTTTATAGCCCTCTAGGGCATACCTGCAGTCTCCATGACCCTTAAAAAATGGGGTCATTACCCAAACTAATGGGGTCATTGACCCATTGTTAAAGGGTCGTGGAGACTCCAGGTAGTCATTCTACCTTTCAAACGAAACAGCCAAAGGGTTCGCTTTGGATCTGCGGATCACGGTCCTGCCGCACGTTCTTCAGCGGGTTCAGCTTTTGCTGGGCCTGGCCCGGAAGTTCGGAGGCTGGTAAAGGGCTGTGTCCAAACCTCTGAGGGCAGCGTTTTTTCGAGGCGCCCGAGCATGTTGGGGGTCCCCGGAAATGAAAAAAGAAAAAAAGGATACACCCACCCAAACCCATGAATGAAAAGGGCGGGATATCCAACCGCCATTCACCAATTGCATTGCGTTGTTTCTACACAGTGGCTCAAAACTATTCTCCCGAAGTTCGGAAGCCTGGCAAATGGGGCAAAGACGAAAATACCCAGGGTCCCTCTCTTGAACTTTGAGGCACAACAAGCGGAACCGTGGGAAACCCAAACTCCCCAAATCCCACCGCTCCGAAACCTCCGAAACCTCAACCGGTGTCGCCTCTTGAAGCTGGGCCTGCAGCTGGCCCAACTCTTGCGCAGCCTGGCTGCCAAATAGATTTGGCTGTGGCTCAAATTTTGGTACCCAAAATGGGTTGCCCTGGTAAGTGGAAACCTGGACCAAAACCTGCGCTTTGCCCCAGCTGTTGAATTTTGAGCCACATCCATTTGCCAAACTTGTGTGGGGGGAAGGTCTTCAACCTGATCCGGCATGCTGTCAGAGCAGGGAGCTTTGGAACGGAACTGGAGCCGGGAATTTCTTTTGGTTTGGAGTTGGTACCCCCTTTTTTGCGCCACTTATTAAAAAAAAAGGCCCCCGGAACTGGAGCCACGGAGCCCAGCTTCCCGGGATCTTCACGCTTCGAACCGGCGCCAAAGGCTCGGAGGACGCCCGAAAAAATGGCCTCTGCCGCTCGCTTTCGCCGGGGCCGATCGCCAAGCGGCCATGTGAAGAGAATCCACGGGGGTACGGGAGTCCCAACCAAAAAAACAAAAAGCTCGCGTGAGGTCGTTTTTTTGCTCCGGAAAGGGTTCCCAGGGCCTGCCCTGCTGTGCAGTTGAGAGGTTGCAGCTGTTTGAACGTCCGGCAGTACAGCAACTAGTCAACGGGCTCCCTACCATAGACCAAAATGGGCCATCACTCTGAATCCGCGGGGAACTTCCATAGTAGGAACCCTTGCAATGCTGGTCCATGACCATCCCAAGGACCCCGAGATCTTGCAGGTCTTTCGACCATCGCCACAGATGTCAACCCCGAAGGAGCCCCCAGAACCGTGGATGGCCCCTTTTTGACCGACGAGCCTTTAGGCTTTGTGGTCGCAGTATCTGTACTGCATGGGTTCTGCATTTATGTGGATGTTTTTTCACTTTCCGTGATACCATAGTGGGCCAACCCGATGACTTCCCAAAATTCACTTCGCAAGAAATTCCCTTGGCAACTCACAGAAAGCCGGAAAAGAAAGAAGCAACATCGATTTGCGTGCTTCAATTTGGGGGCCCCCCAAAAAAAAAGGTGGTTGTCCCTTTGTCGCTTTACAGCCACCTTTTACTGTAAATCACAGCCTTTCCATAGGCTTCTGAGCCTCGACCTTGAAAGCTCTCAACCATGTGCCTTGGCTTTCACCTTGTCGCTTTCATAGCGCCTGGCGGTTTGTCGCAAACGCCGCGGTCAAAATAAGCCCTGCAAATCAAATGAACCATTTCGGGTTGGGGGGGGGGGCCTTTAGTGATCCAACTCTACAATAACTCCCCAAGGACTTACCAGGGCAAGCTCGCTTTACCCCCGAACCAGCGAGCTATGGCTCCTTCCGTTGAGGGGATTCCCGTGAGTAAGTCCCCTATGCTCTGAAATTCCATAGACGATTTGATATGGGCGTGCCTTTTTAAAGGGAACCCCTTACACCTCCCCACCCGGAGAACAAAAATCCTGCTTCCTGTTGGCTTCCATTTAACAATCCCAAAACCGGGTACACATCAGTTCCAAGGCAGCAAGCAGGTACTCTTTGGTCGCATCAAAAGCTGTACATGCTAGACACAGTCTGTACATGCCTAAATCAGTTGATCAGTGGACTTGGCCTAGACGGATCCCTTCTCAAGGGCAGCTTTCGCACAGGAGCGAGGATCAAACGCAAATGACGTTTGGCTCTACCAACATGGCTACAATGATTTATATAGGCTTTCATATAACAACAACCTAACCAAGCAATAGAACCACCCCTATGGCCCTTCCGGTGTGTGTGGGCACCGCTCACATGGCCACCACGGCTCCGAGGCTAAGCGTCCGATGGATCTTGGGTGATCACAGACTCATCCATGATGGTGCGGAAGGTCAAAGACGTGCGGCGTCCGCGTTGCAGCAAGGCGCCCCGGTAGAGCAACGTGGGCGCTCCCGTGATCCCGTGCTGCCAGGACCACCTGTGCCAGTTGGGAGCGGACCAGGGCGCCTAACCCTGTGAGGGATCTTACAGCGAGGGGTTGAAGAACCCATCCTCTCCAAGGTCTTCAGAATCAATCCCCCGTGGGGCTGGACTCCAACAACTTCCATTTGCTCACTGTTCGGTTTGATCCCATCGCCTGGCTTCACCCTCAAGGATCAGAACCGATCTCGGCTCCAGCAGCAGCGCACGGACCTCCCCACCCGACTTGAAGTCCATGACCGTTGGCTCCAGCAAGGACATCCCAAGCACCACCTCCCCGAAGAACTCCCGGTCCCGGTGCGGCTTGATCCCTTGCCCCCCCAGGTAGTCGTTGACAATGCCTCGGAACTGACTGCAAAATGAAAATCGCCGCGGCTCCCTAGGGAAATGGTCGTGTTCGCAAAGGTCTTTGAGGGTTAGTTCGGTACCAACGCGTGAAACCCTTTGATGGTTAGTGGGGGAGGTGTTTGTTGTTTTGTTGCTCTGAGAAAAGAAAGCCAAAGGTTCAAGGCTCAACATGGTGGGGTTGTCCTGTTATTTTGCCTTCAAAACCACAAAAAAAGGTACCCTCAACAAAACACAGCCCCATAAGAGCAACCAAGACTGCACTGGTGGAAGTGCGCGTCTGGGATGTGACCCTGCTTTTTCAGCCGGTCCAGCACAGCGTGGCAGCTCGCGGGCATCTGGTCGCGGGGAGGTCTCAGGGGCGCCAGCGCGTTGGAGTGGCGATTCCTCCAATGGAAGCCGTAGCCATACTGCTTGGTGCGCCGGGATTTGTTCCCATCATCCCAATCCCCGTCCACCTCACGGGGTGCCGAAGCCTTGAGCCGAAGCCTTGTGAGGGAAAACAAAAACAGAGCATGGTCGTTTGTTGCACCCAGCAGAATAGCCAAGCTCAGGCAACTCAACTATAATGCTCATCTTTGTGAGTAGGAGAACAGTGATCAGCGCATGCCCGCAAGAACGTGGCGGGAAACGTGATTTGAACATCTCTCAGTTTGAGCCTGGTCCCCCCCTTAGGCCAACAAACCGGGGGTGACATGTTGTGCCCATTGTCCTCGGCCAAGACTTGCCGCTCCTCCTCTTCGCTCAAGAAGTCTGGCAGATACGTCAGGCCCGGGATCAAGGGCTCCGTGTCAGAGGGCCCCAGGGTATACTCGGCCGTGACATACCCGAAGCTCGTGGCGGTCAGAGTGGGGTCCTGCTTCCTCACCCCAAAACCGGAAAACCCCGCCCCAAGCGAGCACTCGGCGCGCTGTTTAACCATGGGAAATCCAGGGAAGCGTTGACTGCCCCGCGACAAGCGCCCACTTTGCTTGCTGATGAAGAAGGGAAATCGAGGAAGACTTAGATGCTGCAAAGAAAATTGAGCCGCGTGCTAGGCCAAAGGGAGATGGAAAGGAAACCTAGGGGTTTAAGAATTCCCAAGTGAGTTCAGTCTGGCATCAGCGCTTGCACCTGTGTCATTGCGAAGGGGAGCACGTTGCCCGCATCGTCCTGCACTTTCCCCGAGCGCAGACGCAGCTCCAGGGGAGAGTCCAGCTGCACGGGCAGAGATGCAGCGACGTCTGCCCAGGACTCCATGGGTCGATATGAAGCCCTGGGAACTGGTTGAACCCATTCAAGCCTGTACCCAAAAATGTGTGTGGGCCATGTCCCACTCAACCGCTACTATCGGAAGAAGAAAAAAAAAAAGGAGGAGAACAAAAACGGCCTGTCTTGCCATTTGGCTGCGGGTCAAAACCAATGGGATCCCATTTTGGGGGGTTTCGGTGCACCACCCATTTTAGAACCTATTTTGGTGGGGATTGGGATGTTCACTGGGGGTACGATTTGGCTTTTGACCCATGGCCAACTAAGCGCTTGAAGAAGGCAACAGCCAGAGTGAAGCTGGAGACATCCTTCGGTCAAACCAAGTGTCCAAGGCTTTTTCTACAAAAAATCTGGGATTACACCCTGGGGAAACTGCAACATAATCCCCCAAATAAACAAAACACCAGGTTCTATCTCTAAATAGGCTAGAATAGGGTGATTCTCCAGAGGGCGTAATCCCAGGGATTACTGGGAAGTCGCTTTCAACTAGTGAGTGGAGCTACGCAACAAGTGGGGCGTCCAAAGCTTGTCCCGAAAAAGATTCCCAACTCACCAAAAACCCATGACCAATCAGCCTTCCCAGTAAGGCTCATCATTCCGGCCCGCCCCTTAACCCCAACCCCCCACCACCACCACCATGCTTCTCAGGATCCTTCCAAGAACTACAGATCTAGCCTTTCCTGGGCTCCCGCTTCCTTAGGCTTTTGGTTTCCTCAAGAATAGCTTCGATGGGCGTTGGATGGGCTTCGCCCTGCCGCGGCTGGTTTTGGCTTTGGATCCGTTTTCCTTCAAGCGCACGGCTCTTCAACCGTGTCAAGCGTCTGAGTGCCGGGCCTAGCGCTCGCCTGCTTGGCGTTCAGGAAGATACGGGCTTCGCCCATGGCCTTCTGTGCTTCCTGTACCGCCTCGAAGCAATCCATTTGAGCGGCCAAGATGGCTATAGAGGTGTGTATATCTGTATATACATATACATATATATGTCTACATATATAGCTATATACATATGTCTACATGTGCATGTACATTTTTCTTTATATATTTATATATACATAGATAGATATAGATATATATATATATATATGTGGTAGTGGAACCCCCCGACGAAGCCGGCCAATGGGTGTTTTGAGCACTGCAAATTTGAGATCCATTCAAGCCTGTACCCAAAAATGTGTGTTGGCCATGTTTCACTAAACCGTTACTACTGAAGAAAGAAAAAAAACAAAAACGCTTTGGGATCCCATTTTGGTTGGTAGGTGAATTCACCACCCATCGGATGTTCACTGGGGGCTAACCGATTTGGGTTTTGACCCATGGCCATTTGGCACAAAGCTCTCCGCAGCTGCCATACCCCTCTCCCCGGAGCCCACCCTCCGCACGCCTGCTCGGTGGCGCCGACGGCCTGCGATCTCGCGACTTCGGGGAGAAAAAAAATCTCCGGCCAAAGCTCGTGTCTCAGAATTTGGGGGCAGGGGGCGGGGGGGAAGGCGCCCTAATCAAGCTAAAAGGTCGGGGTTGTCTTGGAGGGAACTGAGACACGATTCCACCCGCTGACTGTCAGTTTGGGGTTGTTTGCCTCCGACCAAACACCGGGCTCCCAACCGGGGGGACCACACCCCACACCTTTCCACCCCTTTCAACCCCTTTCCACCCCATTCCACCCCTTTCCACCCTTCCCCTCCACCTTCGACTCCCCCCCCCTACAGCCCAAGTCGCCTGGCGCACTTCGTCCAAGTCGTCGCCCCCTGCCGCGATCATCTCGGAGGTGATGACCGCCTTCTCCACAGCGTCCTGGTGCTCGCTCCGCTGTCCTTGCTCCCTTTCAAGCGAAGCCAAACAGGGATCCTTACATTATGCACCTGAACATTGCCTTGTAAATGGTGGTTTCCCTGTATTTTGGTGGAAAAGCCATGTTTCAAATGGGCAAAATGTATCGTTCGTTTAAGGAGCCCTGCCAAAAGGGGATCGTTTCAACAGCTTGGCTTCAACCACCACGTCCCCATTTGGATGTGGGAGATGCTTCGAAGAAGGCTATGCTTAGAGGGGGGGAAGAAGATGAGTCGCTGGAGGGTGGTGACATGTTCTTTCACCAACAAAGGTTCGCTGCGCAACTTCCTTGGGACCCAGCAAGGCCTACAGTGTCATTCCCACACGTCGAGAAAATGAGCGCCCGGTTTCCGACCCGGGCACGTGATTCAGAAGTAAAGGACCTGGCGGGAGCTCTGGCCCGAGATCGTGATAACTTGCAGTGGCGTTGGAAGCCATTGTGATTGAAAACAACTGCTTAGGGGGGTTTGAGAAGAAAAAAATAGAGGTTGAAGAAAAACGGGCGCCCAGTGATTAAACCATGGCTGGGGGCTAAATCGCCAAACTGGCCGGGCCTTGGCCTCACTAGTCCGGTCACTTTTCGGATGGGGTTCTGAAGGAACCCCAAAACTGAGCCACAAGTTTTCAGAAGCTGTCCTTTGCCTGTCCCCTGAAAAAGAGTGTGTACCTTTGGCCTTCCTTTCAAGCCCCATGAGGGTGTTCCTACAACGACGGCTCTCTAACTGGCGTCCTGTTGCTCCGTCATGTGACAGGCAAGAAGGCCAGATCAAAGCGGAATCTTGCCCCCCCCCACCCCCCCCCCACATACACACACACACACACACACAAAACAGAAAACACACACACACACACACAATTCAACCAAAATACACACACCGACAAGCACTGCTTGCTCTTTCTGTTTGCACGCTTTGCAGAAACGACTCTGCGCTTGATTCCCTGGCGCAACACATCGCGGCCTCGGCTGCGTTCGCCTTGCTAACAGCCTCCGGCAGAACCTGACCGCTTTGCGAGCACACGATGATGCCCACCCCCGTTTACAACTGCATGTACACAGTATACAAATACATGTATACATGAGCGAGCCAACGAGCGAGGGAGGGAGGGAGGGCGTGAGCGAGCGAGTGCACGCATGCGCGCGCGGGGGCGTGCACGTTCGGGCGGGCGGCGGCAGGCGGGCGGGCGGGCGGGCGGGCAACGTCATCGCTCCTCCACCTTGACAAGCGCCCCTCAGTGGCCCAAGAAAAGTGCCAGTCGCGAACCGCGGGCAAGACAGCATGACATCCTCGCACGGCAGCGCTTTTCCACAGACGCTTCCCACTGTGATCTCACAGTGGTGCTAAGCCGCAACCACCCAGGACAAGCCAACTAACCTCACCCCTAAACCCACCCCTAAATCACCCAACCAACTGCCGGAACCCAAGATTTTTAACCCACACCAACCCTCAACCCCAAATAAACCGCCCCTAAAACCACCGAAACCCACCGGGTCCCAACGACACTAGGCTTAAGCCAACCCTAAACCGACCTTAAACAAACCCGAAACCCACCAAAACCAACTGTACACCACACCCGAAGCCCGCCCAAGCCAACCTTCTAAACCCACCTCAACCAGCCCTAAACCAACCCTAAATCAACTCCAAAGCAACCACCTAGGCCAACCAACTCCAGCCATAAACCAACCCTAAACCAAGCCTTCCAGCCCTAAAAGAGCCGTAAACCAGCCCTAAGCCAACCTAACCCCAAACCAACCAATCCTAATCCAAGCGTCACCCGCCTCGAAACAAGCCAACCTGAACATGTTTCTTTCACCCAAACCAAACAAAACCAAACCAAACCAATACTACCAACTGCCGAGGGGGGAGGAGGGGCACCCGGATAGCATAGATAGATTTGGGGGGGGAGGTGTGCAGACCTGGATCAGATACTTATATATATATATATACATATATATATATATATATATATATATGTATATATATAATATGTATGCACTACATACAAGCACCAAGTTCGGCATTGTCGAAATTGAAGATTTCTGGTTCCTCAGATTCACTCCGAAAAGAAAAACATCTCCGCCGCCTCCTGGAAAACGGCCATGTCGCGCTCTTCCAAAGCTTTCTGCTTTTCGGACTGTTCCGCCTGCGGCAATTGGAGCAGGCCGATGGATCCATAGCCCATTGGAAGGAGTCCGGGGGGTTGCTTCAACTTGTTTGGACCATTTTCCCTTCAAAGGGACCCCGTGTCAAGTTCCATGTTAGTTGATGGGAGGGTATCACCTTAAAAAGGCGGGAGAGATCGGCGGCATATGGGTGTTTCTCAAAGCAGAGGTTCCTTTTTCAAAAACTTGTTCAAGTATGTCCCTTTAAACACCAACCACAAGTGGGTCCGAATCCCATTTTGAGAAACACCTACATGAGCGTGTTGCTATTTGAAAGGTTTCTTTTGTGTGGTTAACAAAAAAAGAAAACCACCATCTTGGTGGGTTCCCGTAGAAAGACACGCCCATATGTTTGACCGCCGAATCACCGTGCCTTCATCTTGGAGCTGCGGACTTTCCCCAGCTCCACGTTGATGGAACTCATCAACGCCTGCAAGCCAGACCTCGCAGCGCGCTCACGCATGTGCACGTGCTGGCCGCGCGGTGAGCTTGTTTGTGTCGCCAAAAACAGGGCGGGTCTACTTGGGCCCATTTTTAGTAAGACATCTCTGGCGGTTCAAAGGGAGCTCCCACCCCAAGAGTAGGTTTGAGACCACCACCCTCAAAATGTCCACTTTAAGAGACCCAAAAACATGCGAATAAGCTCAGGTGATATTTCCAATGCTCTTTTTAGTGCTCGCGGCCGCGTGGAACCCTGGTGGAACCCTGGTGGAACCCTGGTGGAACCCTGGTGGAACCCTGGTGGAACCCTGGTGAAACCCTGGTGGAACGCTGGTGGAACCCTCGTGGTGGAATGAGGTAAGGGCCGCCCCAGACCACCCCGGAGCCTATCTGGGCTGAGACCCCAAAGCTTTCAGCTGTTGGGGAAAAATTAGAAGGACGGATATCTGCGCCTATGTATGGTTTGGACAGGCCCCCACAAACCAATATCTACAAGTGACCCTGTAATTGATAGTTGATGTTGCTGAAGCCTCATTCTGCTGAAGCCTCGAAGGTTGTGCTGAGTGTCCTATCCCAAACCTAATTCATGTTGGTGAAGCGTAAGGTTGCCGACTCCAGGGTGGGTTCCAGTAAGTAGTACGCAAGGGGAGAGAACTGAGGCATCACGGAGGTGGTGTCAAGGTTGGGGATGGTTAGGTCAAGGTGGTGATTGAGCGGTTGTTCCCCAAAAGACGAAGCATCTACACGAAACATGAGGGCACCCAATCAAAAAATCAACCAGACGGTGATCAATGTTCTAGGGGTTGATTCCCCATTCTTTTCAACCATCATTCTTTTCAAAACCGGCTTTTTCCCCTGGGTTTTGATGGCTTCCTGAAAAGATTCGGATCCCTGGAAAGAATGGAAATGGAAGGTACCCTTAGAAATGTGCCAAAAAATGCGTCTGTCCCCCATCTGCCATCGGCCTCATCTGCTGGACTTGCCTCTGGGTCTCGGCATTGCTGCCAGCTCGCCTCGGTGCCAGCTCGGCCGAGCTGCGGCGGTGCCGGAGTTCGGGTCTTGGATTTTCGACTACCCCAAGATGGACTGAATCCCAGGGCTTCTCCTTTTGAGGGGATGAACCACCCCTGAATTTAAGTCTACCCTGTGGAACCCTGGGTACGACAGTGTTGGGGATTCATGTTCGATAGAAACGGACCCTTTGGCAGGCATCACGCGAGCATGAGGGATGTATGAAACCGCCAACCTCGGAGGATGCTCAAACCATCCAGCATAGCCGCTTTCCCGCCTTTGGATCAATGCCGGTGGATCGGCCACAAAAAAAGCCGCTTTGCTATCTGCAACCCCTTTCTCTCACAGCAACCAACCAACCCCAAAACCGTGTTTTGATGTTTGCAGCCCCCCTTGCTCATGCAGCAACCAACCAACCAAAACGAGTTTTCTTCAGCCCGTCTCGCCAAATCCCTGGCTCAGCGCCAGGCTGGGCATCTGTGAGCTGCTTCATGGCCTTGGAACCGGTTCCAAGTTCTCCCCGCGCGGGGCAAAGGGCACCGTTGCTTCGCTCCCCTACCAAAAAAGAACAACACGTAATTATTGTGGTATGCAGGTATGTATGTATGTACGTACGTACGTACGTATCTAGGTAATGTAATGTAATGTAATGTAGTGTAGTGTAGTGTACTGTAGTGTAGTGTAATGTAATGTAATACAATGCAATGCATTGCAATGCACTGGAATGTAATGTAATGTAATGTGGTGTAGTGTAATGTAATGTATGCAATGCTATGGTATGGTATGTTTTGTTGTGTTGTGTTATGTTATGCTATGTTGTGTTGTGTTGTGTTGTGGTATGCTGTGGTGTGCTATGTTATGTTATGTTATGTTATGTTATGTTATGTTATGTCTGTATGTATGTATGTATGTACGTACGTACGTACGTATCTATGTAATATAATGTAATGCAATGTAATGTAATGTGATGTAATGTAGTGTAGTGTAGTGTAGTGTAATGTAATGTAATGCAATGCAATAAAATGCAATGCAATGCCATGGAATGTAATGTACCGTAATGTAGTGTAGTGTAATGTAATGTATGTCATGCTATGTTATGCTGTTATGTATTGTCATGTTATGTTGTGTTGTGTTATGCTATGTTGTGTTGTGTTGTGTTGTGTTTTGTTGTGGTGTGTTGTGTTGTGTTGTGTTGTGTTGTGTTGTGGTGTGTTGTGTTGTGTTATGTATGTATGTATGTAGGTACGTACGTACGTACGTGCGTACGTACGTACGTACGTGCGTCGTATCTATGTAATGTAATGTAATGTGATGTAATGTAATGTGATGTAATGTAGTGTAGCGTAGTGAAGTGTAGTGTAGTGTAGTGTAGTGTAGCGTAATGTAATGTAATGTAATGTAGTGTAATGTAATGTAATGCACTGAGAATTTATGTAATGTTATGTATGTATGTTATGTTCTGTTATGTTATGGTATGGTATGTTATGTTAATTATGTTATGTACGGATGTATGGATGGATGTATGTGTGTATGTATGTATGCATGCATGCATGTATGTGTGCATGCATGTATGTATATGTGTATGTATGTATGTATGTATGTATGTATGTATGTATGTATGTATGTATGTATGTATGTATGTATGTATGTATGTATGTATGTATGTATGTATGTATGTATGTATGTATGTATGTATGTATGTATGTATGTATGTATGTATGTATGTATGTATGTATGTATGTATGTATGTATGTATGTATGTATGTATGTATGTATGTATGTATGTATGTATGTATGTATGTATGTGTCATGTCTGTCTGTCTGTCTGTCTGTCTGTCTGTCTGTCTGTCTGTCTGTCTGTCTGTCTGTCTGTCTGTCTGTCTGTCTGTCTGTCTGTCTGTCTGTCTGTCTGTCTGTCTGTCTGTCTGTCTGTCTGTCTGTCTGTCTGTCTGTCTGTCTGTCTGTCTGTCTGTCTGTCTGTCTGTCTGTCTGTCTGTCTGTCTGTCTGTCTGTCTGTCTGTCTGTCTGTCTGTCTGTCTGTCTGTCTGTCTGTCTGTCTGTCTGTCTGTCTGTCTGTCTGTCTGTCTGTCTGTATGCATGTGTGTATGTATGCACGCACGCATGCACATATATATATATATATATATGTGAAGCCGAAACCCATGTCATGTTCCTCAGATCCCCATTCCAGATCCCTCAGCCCACCTCTGCAAGCGCAGTGAGCTGAGGCTGAAGGAGCTTCTCGGCCTCTTTGAGGCCTGGCAGCCAGAAGCTCAGCTTCCGGGCGGCTTGTTGGAAGGCCTTTTTGGGGGGTTGGTTTACAACATGTAGCTTCCAATCTCTCTTTTTGTTTTGCTTTTTGTTGTTGTTGTTTTTTTGGGGGGGGCGGGGGCTAGTTTGAGAATTTGTCCAATTTACCATCCACAAGAACCAGTGCGATTGAGTCAAACGGCTAAGACACCGATCCCAAAGACCCATTTAAGGGTAAGCCGAGATCCAATTGCTGGGGTGGCTTAAAGTAGATTCAAGTTCAATTGGGTTGTAACAAATGGGCAGTCCTTGGGTGCAGTCGATCGGAACCCGTGTGTTGGAACCTGTTGAACGGTGGAAATCAAAACAAAGCCCGGGCGAGTCTTCCTTTGAGGCTACCTCTTTGGTGTCAAAGAGCAACCAAAAGAAACCCACTCGTTTTGCCATTTCCCCCACGAACGAACGAACCCGACTTTGGTGGTTCCTCTGCAACACAACCCGATGTGAAGCACGTAGTCGTCAAGTTGCATCCTCTCTTCGGGGCGGGCACCCCGCGGGGACACAAAAGGAAACCTGGCACAGCACCTGGTGGTGAATGAGTCAAAGGTTGGCTGGCGCTTGATCCAGGTGGTTCTGCTGCTGGCGAACCACAAGAGGGCACCATAGAAGTCATAATGTTAACTTAAAACCTGGCATTCAAGGAGCCCAAGTGGAAAGAATCAAGAGGACTCATGTCCGCACCCAATGTTGAAAAACCACACCTTCCAGCCACACACAAAAGGATTGACAAATCTTCCCTTCGCCCAGTTTTGACCATAGGTAACTTTTCCCATGTGGCAAAACGTCGTATCCCTTTTGATTTTGTTTTCCAACCAATGGGCCCCATGTAAAAGAGGGACCTTTTGATCAGCCACATGTTCTTCAATGGCCACCCTCAACCCCTCTGAACTGGCAAAATTCCCGACTGTATCAGGCGTCACTCCCGCCAATTTGCCCAAACGCCCCGATTCCAAGAAGGGAATGTCACTTGTGGTTCCCTTGGTACCCATTTTGACCGCTCATTTTTGTGAACCAGGGCTCGGTTGAGGCCATTTTGGGGACCGCCCAAGGACCCGCCAGGTGGTTCCAATGACCCCTTCACGGGCTTGCACGCGTGCACAGCGCACGGGGATGCCGGCGCCTTCTGAGGAAGTGTAGTCTCCTGCCGCCGCCTTCGCCTATAAATCAGCGCCCCTCGAAAGGGGCGGCTGGGGCGAGGGCGGCAAATTGCTTGAGGGAGCCCATGCTTGTTCAGGAAGTGTTGGCCTCGAAGCTGACCGAGTTCCAAGAAGATGTAGCCCTGGTTGAAGTGTTTTGTGCCAAGCACGCCCCGAACAACTGCTTCTGTTCATAAGCGTTTAACGACCGTCGATTGGGCATTCCTGTGCTAGAAATAATAAGGACAACCACAGTGCTTTCATTCTAACCCAACCACTGCTAAGATCGGCTGATCGTGCCAACAAAAATCAAACTTTTAGCCTGGTTTGGCCCCCGTTTGGAGTGTGTTTTTCTGGCAAACCAAAACCAAACCACCATGTTGAAAGGTCACCGAAAAAAAACAGACACGCCTGTTTGGGGAACACCCAAAAAGTAAGCCAGCAGGTTGACTAACGTTGCCTGACTCCTTTCCCTCATGCCAACACCAGTATGTGCGCGTGTGTTTGTTTGTTGCGAGAGAGAAGCTTCTTTGGATTGGCTTAGGGAGGCCAAAGGAAAGCGTTTTGGTGCTCCCATAGTTTTAAGACCAGCCTAACATGCCAAAAAGCTCCGAGAACCCTCATTGTCGCACTTGTAGAACAAGTGGATCATTTTAACGCAGGCTCTTTCCACAGCTTGCACATGTTATTGCCATCTTGCTTGCTCTGTGGATCATGCGATACGTTTGAAAATAGTCCTCCGTCGTTTCTCTTGCAGCGCATCATCTTACACTTCTCTCGATCCCTATTTGCATGGCTGAATGACTGGCCATCCAGCCGATCCAGGAGTATCTCCAATTCCCTTTTGCTCATTTGTTCTTGAATTTAGACGCAAAGTCAAGCAACAGAAGCATACGTCTTCTGGGATGTAGGTGGCCATGGGTCAAAAGCCAGTACCCCCAGTGAACATCCC
This sequence comes from Effrenium voratum, assembly GCA_963377175.1. Taxonomy (NCBI): domain Eukaryota; class Dinophyceae; order Suessiales; family Symbiodiniaceae; genus Effrenium; species Effrenium voratum. The sequence goes on from CAUJNA010000056.1 coordinate 308,259, forward strand.
AATCCCCACAAAAAAAAAAAGAATTAAATGGGTGGTGCACCTACCCCAACATGGTACCATTGGTTTTGACCCACAGCCAGGTGTGGAGCAACAGAAGCGTACGTCTTCTGGGATGTGGGTGGCCATGGGCCAAAAGCCCGTACCCCCAGTGAACATCCCAATCCCCACAAAAAAAAGAATTAAATGGGTGGTGCACCTACCCCAACATGGTATCATTGGTTTTGACCCACAGCCAGGTGTGGAGCAACAGAAGCGTACGTCTTCTGGGATGTGGGTGGGGCTCAAGACTGGGGACCCAGGTGACCGCAGACTCGCTGGCTTTGTGGTTGCTAACACTACTTTGGAGCAGCCACAGATCAGGGAACCCTACTTGGTGATTTGGATTGGTGGTTTTAGGATTTGAACCCCTGGCTCTTGTATGGAGTACATCGGAAACCACCCCTGAGCTCCAAACCACCTATCCAAAACACCGGTTAGAGGGAAGCTGAGCACCACAAGAGATAGCGCGGAAGAACTCTCTGTCTATGCCCGTGGCCTGCTCTAGCGCACCTTTGGCAGCAGTAGAAGCCGTATTCACTTCGGAGCCCATGTTCCTCACGGAAACACGTTGTCTGTGCTCAGGAATGCCCACCATGAAACATACTGTGGATGGACGAACACCATTTCGCACCACCATTCAGAAACCCTGGTGTCTGATTTGATTCTCCTGTAAATACCAACTAACAAAGGTGTCAACCATGGTTTCATTTGTGCGAACGGATTTCGCAACCATCCACTGTATGGATCGAGTTTCCATCGCTTTGGCTCAAGGGTGGCCTTCAGCCTGCAGCTAAGCAGCTTCAGTCTTGACTGCGCTTCAGTTTTGGCCTGCTCGGCCTGGAAGAATGAAGATAGTGAAGCATTGGCAAGCACTTGGTCTTCTCTCTTCTCTCTTCTCTCTTCTCTCTCTCTCTCTCTCTCTCTCTCTCTCTCTCTCTCTCTCTCTTCTCTCTCTCTCTCTCTCTGTCTCTCTCTCTTGCTCACTCTCTGACCCATCACCACATGTCACAGTTCTCCGCCTCAAAAATCCAGCTCTGCACGACCCAAAAACAAACACGACACACGCTCCCGCCGGAGGCTTCGTCCCGGTCGCCCGCGTCCCGCCGGCCTTGTTGGCTACGGACAAAGTGGGGCGCACGTTGCCGTCCCACGGGATCTTCCATCCAGACGGCGGAGGGCTCAGACCGGAAGACGCGTTGTGCGACCACACCTCACGAGCGCTTCTCAAGGCGGTTTCCAGGTCTCTGTCAACAAACATGCTTGGATGTGTATATGTGTATATATATGTCAAAACCAGATGTGTATGTATATATATATATGTGTAAATAGGTGTATATATATATATAGGAACCGTTGAATTGGGTTTGTAGAAAGACCCAATGCAACTAGCTATACTGCCAAACTGAAACTAAGAAAGCCCCTTGATGTTTAAAACTTCCATGGGTGGAATTTGTTCAATCGCTCGGTTTACCCCCAAATTGGTGTGCTCGTGAACTGCTTCTATCAAAACAGCTACACGAAGTTCTACAAGAAGTCCTTGCTTTTGGTGGGGCTTTGGCAAATGTCCAGTATTCCTGCAACTGGCTTCCATGATGACTTGAGGTGTCAAATGGACCGACCCACCAAAACACGGCCTTGCTTTGGGTGCCCTTTAAACCAACCTGAAAGGGGCACCAACTCCAAAACACGCACACCTGTATGTGTGTCTGTGTGTGTGTTGTTTTTTTGAGGCCACTCTGTGTTATTGTCTTTTTGGTTTCTTTTCTTTTGGGGGGAGGGCACACGGCACACCCGTGTATGTGTCTGAGTTTGTGTGTGTGTGTCTTTTGTTGAGGTTATTTTGTGTTATTTTATTTTCTGCTTGGGGGGGTTCTAAGGGAAACCAAAAGGACGGACCTAGGACGGACCTCCTTGGGTGTCCCATCCCAACCTCCCAACGATCGTCGCGCCTGGGTGCCGCCGAGCTTGTTGCCGAACCACCATCCTTCGAAGGATGGCCTCAGAAAAGCCAATTGGCACAAGGGAGTCATAAGCAAAACCTGGCAAACCAATGGAACCAATGGGTGTTTGTTTCAAAAAAAATAGATGGAACCAATAAAGTGTTTCAGGGACACCCATGGGGGAAGCCAAAGCCCAGTCTTTTGGGCAACCACGTTTGAGTCAGAATCAAAACCGATCGGTATACAAATGGTACAGAGAAGACTTGTTGGCTGCGTTGCTGTATGCTTCTTATACTCAGTATATGAGTCAAAATGAAAACCGATCGGCATAAAAGCGGTCGATCCCCCGAATCATGTAAAGAATTGAACAGGCGGATATCCGCACCCATTGATGGCTGGGATTGTCCCTTACCCTCCAATTACCGGGTTTTGATTCTGACTCAAGTGTCTTTGCCTCCATTGGAAGCTGCCTAAATGGTGGGGGTACTCTTTCAACATGCCAACTGGAAGACCAGGCAATATGGATATGTCTTGTTTTGTTTTGAGTTTGTTCCCCTGTTTCGTGGCTTAGGGACACCAAGAGGAAAAGCGAAGCCGTTTTCTTTTTCTTTGTTTATTCTTTTTTCTTGGGGGGGGTCCCTAAAAGAATAAAGTAATCGGCAAGGAGCGAAATCCAGACTCAACCCGTAAAAATCCCAACACCCCAAACATGCGGCAAAATCGAGTGTACATCGTGCTTCCGTTCCCTAAACTGGCATACAAGACAAACGAGGGTTTTAATAATTTTGCACACACTAGTCACTAGTCTATTATGATCGTGACTAAACTTAGTTTGAACCCAAATTCACCCCATTCTAATTGTTTCGGCCTTTGCAGCACCTCCCTTGGCTCAAGAGCCTGCTGGGAGCAAAACTGTCCTTGAGCCCCCGATCGCAGAAAGTGCTGGGCAATGCTCAACAAAGCAGCTGCTTCTCTAATCCAATTTGTGCGGTCTATCGAGTATGCGTGATCTCTTGTCAATTGAGTATGCGTTCTGTGCACTTGATTTGAGCAAAGAAGCCCGTCCCTGCTGTCCCAGTAGTACATGTAGACGTCCACAGTCTCAGCCCTGCCATCAGCCACCTGTGCGCACGCCTCACCTTGCAACCTGCCGAGCCTTGCTGCGAAAATGAGGCGCCACTAATGGTAACTTTCTTCAGCTCCAAAGGCTTGCATTTTGACTTGCTTCCATCAGCACACCCTTTGGGTGGCTCCGTGCAAATCCATTGGCGCGGCAACGCCATAAAACCTGCCAGGCATGCCTGCAGAAGTTGCGTTGAGCTTGTACCAGGCAATATCACCGAGGAGCTTGGCACAAGGAATACAACCAAGTCGCTGGCATGCGGCGTCTAACACCTAAACCGTGGCTCAGCCAGGGATCCTCGACCAGGCGGGCCTGGACGAAGAGTGTCTATAAAATCGCTCACTCAGCAGCCCGGTCCAGCCACTTACAGCGACTGAGCCGTCGCGGGAAAATGCGGAGCCGCGAAGCACGCCCATTCTTGCAAGTCGCAAGTATCTCTTCGAGTGCAAGCGCCCTGCGAGCGATCACCAGACTCACGTTGAGCGCTGCGTGTCCCGCAAGAGCAAGGGCTGTGAAGTGCCTTCGCCTGTGACCGAAAGCAACAATGTCTTCAATCACTCAGGTGATGGATTCATGGACGCACTGATTGATTGATGGATTGATAGGTTGGCTGGCTAGTTGGTTGGGATCGGTCGCTCGCTCGCGAGCTCGATCGCTTCCGACCGACCGATTGGTTGAATGAGCGAGTGGGTCCATTATTGCATTGCTTGATTGCTTGCTTGCATCATTCATTCATTCAATCATGTCATTTCAATCATGTCATTTCATTCATGTCATTACATGTCATTTCATTCCATTCCATTCCACTCCATCTTTCCATACATGCATGCATTCATGCATGCAAAGAATTCATTCGTCCGGTCCGGTCCGGCCCGGCCCGGTCCGATCCGGTCCGGTCCAGTCCAGTCCAGTCCAGTCCAGTCCAGTCCAGTCCAGTCCAGTCCAGTCCAGTCCATTCATTCCATTCATTCATTCATTCATTCATTCATTCGTTCGTTCGTTCGTTCGTTCGTTCGTTCATTCATTCATTCATTCATTCATTCATTCATTCATTCATTCATTCATTCATTCATTCATTCATTCATTCATTCATTCATTCATTCATTCATTCATTCATTCATTCATTCATTCATTCATTCATTCATTCATTCATTCATTCATTCATTCATTCATTCATTCATTCATTCATTCATTCATTCATTCATTCATTCATTCATTCATTCATTCATTCATGCATGCATGCATGCGTGCGTGCGTGCGTGCGTGCGTGCGTGCGTGCATGCATTGGATCATTCATTTCATTGCATTGCATTGCATTGCATTGCGTCTCATCTCAGGTCATCTCATCTCATGTCATCTCGGTTCATTCATTCATTGATGTTTGTTCATTCATTCATTCATTCATTCATTCATTCATTCACTCACTCACTCACTCACTCATTCATTCATTCATTCATTCATTCATTCATTCATTCATTCATTCATTCATCCATTCCATTCCATTTCATTTCATTTCATGTCATTTCATTTCATTTCATGTCATTTCAATTCAATTCATGTCATTTCAATTCATTTCATTTCATTCACAACTGAGAGAACGAAGGAACGAACGAACGAACGAACGAAAGAACGAACGAACGAACGGAGGAAGGAAGGAAGGAAGGAAGGAAGGAAGGAAGGAAGGAAGGAAGGAAGGCATGAATGAATCAATGAATGCATGCATGCATGCATGCATGCATGCATGCATGGCGCGGTTCGACCCCCCCCAAACACAAAAAAAGAAAAAAGGAAAAACCGAAACAAGCCGGTAGACCCCACTGGCTCAAAAAAACAAAACAAAAACAAAACAAAAAAGGAACACCACAACGGCAAGCGACTGAAGAAGCCGCCGTGCGGGGCGCGCTTGAAGGAGTGGTGGGCCAAGTGCCGCAAAGGCTTGGAGAGCCACTGCTTCCCCGCGCGCGTGTTCAGCGGCGACTCCTGCCGAAGCCGTGAAATGGGAAACACCCAAGCGGCCAAAATCCAACTGGTCTTCCCAAATATTACTTGGCAAAATATTCCTTTCCCCCAAACCCTGCAAATAGCTTCCCTCTCCTTCCCATTCTTCACTTTCGTCCCCTGAACCTCCTCTTTTTCCGTAGTACGTTTTCTTCCCTTTCCTCCATCATCCGCAAAGAGCCGCCCCCCCCACGCCCACCCCAACCCGATCCCAGCCTCGGGATGCAGCTTCTCGCGGCTGACCCAAACCAGCTTTTGGGAGTCTCCTCGCTTCGCGCGCCAGTGGAAACCCCCGCCTTTGGTTCAGAAAATTTGTCCGTATCCAAGTTGGAAGTTGGTAGGCAGGTTGGCGGCTTCTCGGGCTTGTCCCAGTTGAGATTGGCGGGTCACTACAACTGACCGGTATTCATAGGGGCTTCATCCATCTGGTGCACCATACATGTTACATCGATGCCCCAAATATTGCAGGAATACAAAAACACCGCAAATCTACATGGTCTGAATTTCGACACTCACAAAACCATGGTAAACTACAGGGTAAAACAGAGGGGGGTTCCTTATTCCCTCACTCGGAAAAATCTAGGGCATCCACTGTACCACAGGTCGATACTTGTCGCAGCCCCCAAGCAGCACCAACCTGCAAACATGCAGCAGGCCTAAGCTGAGTCACCCCAAGGGCACGTCGTTTGAATGGACGAGTCCGCAGACTCCACTCGTCTCTCGTTTTTGAGTGATTGGGATTTTAGTGCAACCGGAAAGCCCCTTTCCCAGAGGCGATGTTGCAAAACCTGAAAGAACCACTGCCCCAAACAGAAAGGTTGCATCTATCGCCCCCGGCCTCCCCCCATTTGAGTGTTCGGAGGAATCAGTCCGTGGAAAGGATTTCCTTTGGTCTTCCTTCAATTCCCAACCCAAACGGATTTCCCCCCCCCAACAAAAAAGCACCCAAATTTAAATGAGTGTACTTTGGGTCCCCACCCTTGGGTTGTTTCGGGAAAAGAATTCCAAAGCGCTCAAGAGTGCCCGTGTCAACACCGCACGCGTTGCGTTTTTCGTTTGTCAGAGGCGCGGTCAGGAAAAAGCCGCACCAGCACCTGGCCATGTGCGTCCGGATCACGCTCCACCACCTCCCCAGCAGTCCTACCGAGGGTCGATTATCGCGCTGGACCGGGCTGCAGGCTGGGGGGGGGGAGGGGGGGGGGGGCAAACACCAGCGGCCTCAGGCGCGTTTCTTGTTAAAAAAAAGACCCCTGGGAATTGGGGAGTTCGGGCACTTGGGGTGTGCAATATGTGTTTTCTTCGACAAAAATGCAAAAGTTCGCCAAGTGAACGTTTCCAGGGCTGAAATGGCTTTGGAAGGAGACGGCCTGGTAGAGGATGTCGCTACCTAGAAACCTCGGCCGAAGGAAGCCAACGGTCTTATGTGTCAAAAGTTCCCAATCCCTAAGGCAAAACGGGTACCGAGCCTGAGCCTCAACAAAAAACCCACCCCAATATGGGGCCGACAAGAATGGTGGTGCGCCTTCTGGTTTGTCTGTAGCCCAAAAGGGGCGGTTACAGCACAAAGCAGACACCCGTTTTGGCGCGCCGTTTTTACTGCGGGAAAACCCATTTTGGTTCAGGGAAGCCAAAAGGAAAACCACCTGAGTCATAATCAAAACCCGGCATTAAAATGGTCTACCCTGACCCATGTAAAGAATTGAGAAGGCGGATATCCACAGCTATCCCTGGCAAGGGGATTGTCCCTTAACCTTCATCTACCCGAATCGGTTTTGAGCACGTGGCTCTGCCCCCCGAAACCTCCCATCCCCAAATCCCGATCGCCAAATGGCTGCGGTTGTCAAAGAAACTCGTACCGAACATGGCTTGCCCTGGTAAATGGAACCAAAGACCAAAACCTGCGGTCCGATTCCTGGTGGTTTTGTTTTGACCCATACCCAAATCGACCGATTCGGTCGATTCGGTCGCCGGTCCCGTTGAACTCCGCGCGGCTCCGAAGGCCCGCGAGGCGCACAGAGCAGCCGGGTGTCAGCTGGGGCGCCGAAGAGATCCTACCCCGGATCCAAAAACCCACCCTACGAATAGGAGGGGTCCCTCGAAAAGGGGCAGCTTTCGGGGTTTATGAATCCGGGCTTCCCATTATGTCTTGTAAGTGGTCAAGAACCATGGCTATAACCCACTTGGGGTACTTTACAACCATGTCTTCGGTGAGTAGAATCGTGGTTGCTAGCCACGTACTAAGTGGCCCGTCCCATTCAGTGGAGCTTTTGGGCCCAGAAAGGGTGAGGTTTTGGTTGTTTTTGTGTTGCCTTGCAAACTGGAGGCATGATGGGGAGGGGGGGGGCTTAGGGGGGGCGAGTTTGGGGGGGGCGGGTTGGGTTGGGGGGGGGGCGGGGTTGCAGGAGTTTGGGGGTTGGGGGTTTTTGGGGGGGGTTGGGGGTTGGGGGGTTGGGGGGTTGGGGGGGGGGGGTTGGGGGTTGGGGGTTGGGGGGGGTTGGGGGGGGTTGGGGGGTTGGGGGGGGTTGGGGGTTGGGGGGTTGGGGGGGGTTGGGGGGGGTTGGGGGGGGTTGGGGGGGTTGGGGGGGGGTTGGGGGGGGGGGGGTTGCGAGTGGGCCAGCGCCTTTCTTTTTTTTAGCGCTATGGTCAGCAGGCCGGTGGCTCCAACCCACGAACACAATATGCCGGAACGGGGGTTGTACTCCATGTCTGCCAAGAATACCCATGACTGCCAAATTTGCCTGGTTGACCGCCGTAAGTGCCAAAAAGACAAAACGCAAAAATCAAAGGGCGCCAGGCCCCCTGTTCCCGCGCTTGAATTCTTCTTGGGGTTGCTAAAAATCCCGGCCTGGTTTGGGGCTTGGCTTGGTGTAAAGAGGGGTTGGTGAAGTGAATAGGGAAGAGATTGGAAGGAATTGGCAGGGTGGAAAGACTTAGCGGAGAGGCGACCGGCCAAGGATTTGAGCTTAACAACCAAGAGATTCAAGGGATCCAAGGGTTTCTCGTCATTCCGCATGTCAATAAGCAAGTTACTCTATGTGTTGTTTGCTTTTCAAGTTACTTGTGATTTCGGACCCCCAAAGGGTGCGATCCTGGGAAACCGGGGAAGAACCCAGAAAGGGACCCCTTGTGGCCATGAAGTGGGAATGGTGCCGGGTTTAGGATAGGTTGGCAGTGGGCGGGCTCGCGTTGTTCTGGGTCGATTGAGGGCAGAATGGCAGTTGCGAGGCTCCTTCGACCGCCTCTGACCACATGTTGATTGCAGGGGCTTAAGACCAGAACCAGGAATGGCGGTTTGAACAAATGTTGCACCCAACCCTGGACAGGAAGAGGCCGGGTAAACCGTCGAAGCACCAAAAACAAGTCGAAATCATCGGTGAGGCATTAAAACGTCAGATGAATTGGGATAGAACAAGCCAATCTTCTATTTGCCACGGCGGGGAGGAGCAACTTCTTCCATGAATCTATAAACCTGGAGTCTCCACGACCCTTTAAAGATGGGGTCATTACCCAAAATAATGGGGTCGTTGACCCCATTTTGAAAGGGTCATTGAGACTCCAGGAACTTGTTGGCCACATGCAACAGGGCACCTTTTCTCTTCCAGCACAGCTTCCAACTCCCTCCCTGTCCAGCTCATTCCTGATCGTATCCCTCGACCTATTCTGAAATGTCAAAAATAACAAAGTTGGGACCAGCCTTTTTGAGCAAGTCCCGGAGAAGCCAAAAAAGGAAACAAGACGAAAGGACTCTGACAAGGAACACAGAAAACAACCCAAAACTACAGAACATAAAGTAAAAGACGAAAAGCCAACGTGAAACCCCAAGAACACTGAAAAAAAGCCAAAAGGAGGACCGAAAGGAAACAGAGGGCAAAGAAAAAGAACACAACAGGAAGCTGGAAGGACGCCTTTAAGGCGACAGAGAGCAAAGAAAAAGAGACAAAAGCCCAAAGGATGCCTTTAAGGCAACGGAGAGCAAAGAAAAGGAGACAAGCCGAAAGGACGCCTTTAAGGCGACAGAGAGCGAAGAAAGGGAAACAAGCCGAAAGGATGCCTTCAAGGCAACAGAGAGCAAAGAAAAGGAGACAAGCCCAAAGAACCTGTAAGGAAGCAGAGAGCAAGGATAAGGAGACAAGAAGCCGAAAGGACACTTTCCGGCAACAGAGAGCAAGGAAAAGGAGACAAGAAGCCAAACGAACGCCTTTAAGGCAACAGAGAGGAAAAAAAACGGAGACAAGACGAAAGGACGCCTTTAAGGCGACAAAGAGCAAAAAGAAAAGGAGACAAGAAGCCGCAAGGACGCCTTTAAGGCAACACAGAGCAAAGCAAAGGAGACAAGCCGGAGGACGCCTTTAAGGAAACACAGAGCAACCAAAAGGAGACATGCCGAAAGGACGCCTTTCAGGAAACAGTTGAGCAAAGAAAACGAGACAAGAAGCCCAAAGGCCGTCTTTAAAAAACCGTTGAGCAAAGAAAAAGAGACAAGAAGCCAAAAGGACGTCTTTAACAAACACAGAGCAACCAATTGGAAACAAGCCAAAAAGACAGCTTTAGGGAAACACAGAGCAACCAAAAGAAGAAAAGCCGAAAGGACGCCTTTGAGGAAACAGTTGAGCACAAGAAGCCGAAAGGACGTCTGTAAGAAACACAGAGCAACCAAAAGGAGACAAGCCGAAAGGACGCCTTTAAGGAAATAGTTCAAGTTGAGCAAAGAAAAGGAGACGACAACCGAAAGGACGCCTTTAAGGAAACACAGAGCAACCAATTGGAGACAAGCGGAAAGGACACCTTTAACGAAACAGTTGAAGTTGAGCAAAGAAAAGGAGACAAGAAGCCGAAAGGACGTCTTTCAGAACACAGAGCAACCAATTGGAGACAAGTCGAAAGGACGCCTTTAAGGAAGCGCAGAGCAACCAAAAGGAGACAAGAAGCCGAAAGGACGTCTTTAAGAAACACAGAGCAACCAATTGGAGACAAGCCGAAACGACGCCTTTAAGGAAACACAGAGCAACCAAAAAGGAGACGAGAACCGAAAGGACGCCTTTAAGGACACAGAGCAACCAAAAGGAGACAAGCCGAAAGGACGCCTTTGAGGAAACACAGAGTAACCAAAAGGAGACGAGAACCGAAAGGACGCCTTTAAGGAAACACAGAGCAACCAAAAGGAGACAAGCCGAAAGGACGCCTTTAAGGAAACAGTTCAAGTTGAGCAAGGAAAAGGAGACAAAAAGCCGAAAAGACGTCTTTAAGAAACACAGAGCAACCAATTGGAGACAAGCCGAAAGGACGCCTTTGAGGAAACGCAGAGCAACCAAAAGGAGACAAGAAGCCGAAAGGACGTCTTTAAGAAACACAGAGCAACCAACTGGAGACAAGCGGAAAGGACACCTTTAACGAAACAGTTGAAGTTGAGCAAAGAAAAGGAGACAAGAAGCCAAAAGGACGTCTTTAAGAAACACAGAGCAACCAATTGGAGACAAGCCGAAAGGACGCCTTTAAGGAAACACAGAGCAACCAAAAGGAGACGAGAACCGAAAGGACGCCTTTAAGGACACAGAGCAACCAAAAGGAGACAAGCCGAAAGGACGCGTTTAAGGAAACAGTCGAAGTTGAGCAAAGAAAAGGAGACAAGAAGCCGAAAGGACGTCTTTAAGAAACACAGAGCAACCAATTGGAGACAAGCCGAAAGGACGCCTTTAAGGAAACGCAGAGCAACCAAAAGGAGAACGCCTGTAAGAAACACATAGCAACCAACTGGAGACAAGCCGAAAGGACGCCTTTAAGGAAACAGTTGAAGTTGAGCATCCAAAAGGAGACAAGCCGAAAGGACGCCTTTAAGGCAACACAGAGCAAAGAAAAAGAGACGATAAGCCGAAAGGACGCCTTTCAGGCACCGCATACGGATAACAGAAATTGAACCAAACACACAGCCCACCAGAACCTGCACTCGCTGCACTCGCTGCCTCGCCAGAGCTCCCAGCTGCGCAGTGCGCGGCCGCAGGGAGTGGTTGAGCCCTGTCAAGGCCCGGCGCCGCTCCTGGCGCCGAAAATCCGGGCCAAAGGGGGATGCGAAGTCTTCCCTGTGAGGATTTTGGTCTATTTTTGTCACCCACTTCAGTCTATGTTTGTGGGGATTCGGATGTTCACTGGGGGTACGGGGTTTTGACCCACAGCCGCATCGTTTTTGTTGTTTTCTTTTTTTCTACGCGGCGCACATCGGATTGCAAGAGTCCTCTGTTGTTAACGCCAGAACATCGCTTTGCATTGGCTGCAGGAAAAGCCACCATTTTGGCAATGGCAACAATGTGCAATTCAGGAATTCACTGACTTGATTGTTTTTGGGGCCTTTTCGTCTTCCCCCCGCCCCCCAATATATCGATGCGTCGAACAGACACTGCGCGCTATCGCAAAGGCCAAGGGGTGCCCCTTGTTGAAGTGTTTTGAAGGGAAACCACAAAAAACCACTGATTTTTCCGGGGGGCTTCGCGTACCCCGACGAAGGTCATGGTCTGAAGGCTGTCCTTACGAGGCATGTGAGACCCCGATCAATGGAGTCAGAGTGTCGCTTGAATTTGCGAGAGAGAAGCAAGGCATTCCATTCTGGGGAAGTCATCTGTTGAATCATTGAGCTTTTGTGTGCCAAACCTGAATCACTACCCCCCCCCCCCCCGCAACTTTTGATGCTGTTTTAATGTCAGATTGTCTTAAACCAGCGAATCAAGATAGGGAACTACTGTTTTGGGAGCCATGCATCAACACGAGTTGGGGAGCCTGCTGAGACTTTGATTTAGCCGTGTGTGTGTGTGTGTGTGTATCATAAATTGCCCTGAAACTGTTTGTCGAGCTGGTGTGGCTCAAAATCAAAGAGCTCGGGTTACGCAGGTTGTAGTCTTCGGTTCCACTTACCCAGGTGCCATGTTGATATATATGTTTGGGAGCCACAGCCAAGCATCAGGATGAACCTCGCCGTCTGCCGCATGGTCAGAGCTCCCCGTATTGATTCCATGCCATAGCCATCTTGAAGCGCAAAAAACACCTTCAACTCGGCTGGGCAACCAACCTGAGCGGCCACAACCCATTGACTGTTGTTTCTAGCACGGACAGGTGTTTTTGCATGGATCTTCTGGTTCATATGTGTCCCTTGCTGTCCTCCTTCGTTTCTCTGCAGACTAGTAGAACATGACTGCTAACATGGCCCAACGGTTTCGCTCACCTGGGCCCTGTGTGTCCTCATCCGTCAACACTTTGCTGTTGTCTCGGAACAGCTTCAGCTCCTCGCATGAGACAAAGCAAGCGTCGGTCTTTCTCGCAAATGACCGACGCGAAGCCAAAAAAAATACGTCGCCCCAAAGGAAGATGCTGCCAAAAGGGCGCTTGAAACGCCCTTTCGTTTTTTTGCTCCGGATGGGGTGATGGGTTCCATCACGAACAAGACAATAAAAACTTCCGCCGGCCTTCATGAGGCATTCCGTGAAGGCTGCATCGCTGCACATGGCTTTCCGGGTCTTCACCGCGAGTCACACGACTTCTTCATTTCAGGAAGTGCCAGCCCAATGTTGCGAGCTGTTGCCAGTGTCTTGTGCCATTGCTGCTGTGCAACGGGAAATCACGTTAAGTTGTGGTTCCAGAAGCCAGCGTTCCCTAGACAACAAGCACTCGAAGCTACGGCTGCAAAGCCAGCTATCGGCGGAAGCGCAAACGATGGATTGCAATTTCTCTCGAAGGCGGGAGCTGACTGCACGGGCACATGAAGCACGAAGGCAGCCTGCCTTCTTGAAGACTTTTCGGCCATGGTTGGATGCCGACTCCGTGTACTCTCCTACCAGAGTTCTCACCTGGGCACAAGTTTGCATGGACTCTTGGTTCTACCAGCATAGTTTCGAAGGTTTACATAGGTCATACCGTGATCTTCATGAATCCAGGTAGTATAAGCACGTGCCAAAATGGTACCAAAGGCGTTTTGGGCGCCCTCATTCTGGCATTGGGCTTCCCATTGGTCGGAACTGGGAGCAGCACCACCACTTCCTCGCTATCTTTGCCAGTTGTAGAAACCACCTTAGCGCTCTTACGCGCACCGCATGGCCGCCAAGCATCTGGGGGGTGTTCAACCAACTTAGCAAGTAGGTCATAAGCTTGGTTATAAGAGGACTAACCCACTGGTAGAACCAAGGTTACCAAGGTGGTTGAACACCCCCAAGTCCCACACTGGCAATATCTCCACTGGGAAACCAGCATAGGTTTCTTTGGCAGGTGCATTGGCAGGTACAGCTGGCGAAATGTTGCCCTCGGCTCATTCAAAATGCGCGAGGCAAACAAGGCTTCGGTCAAGCAGCCAGTCGCCTGTGCAAAAGTTTCGGGTGCAGACCCGAATGGTGCCAAAATCGAGGGTATCCCCAACACGGCTTTCCTTTTGGCCCCTGCAAAAACCAAAAAAAGCGCACACACCCCAACTCGCATGCGCACGACCTGACTCCGGCAGAGATCGATCGGGGCTTCTCCCCGCCTGCCATGCAGCTTTCTGCCTTGGAAGCAGCACTCAGGTGGAGCCCACCCCCGCTTTCCTCCCACTATGATCTCATGGGCGTGAACCCCGTTTACGTGAACCGGAATCAAAACGAGACCTGAGAAAGTCAAACCTCTGACCCTTGTTTTTGGTGAGGTCAAAGAACTCAGAATGTGGCTGTGGGTCAAAAATAAGTAGAAACATGCACCGAAACCTGAGGTCCCCTGGTGGTTTAATTTTGACCCATACCCATGTAGAGTATGGCCCCGGGCTCAAAAAGCAGATCCCTGCTGCCAAGCTGCTGCCATGCCTGTTGAGCCACTGGCCTTGCCTGCCAGTTCTGTTGCCTCAGCAAAGGAGCGAGCCTCGACCCTCTCAGCAGCCACGGCGCGACTACCTGAGGCTAGTTCAAACTCCCAAATCTCCCCAAAAAAAATGCAAAACTCCCCCCCCCCCAAAAAAAAAAGAGTCTTGGTTCCCTTCAAAGGACTATAAGATGGTCCCCGGGCACGAGTCCCGAGTCCTGGGGCCGTCGCTGTCTCCACGCCATTCCTCGGTCAAAACATGCGGACACCGCACGCCGGCGTCTGCATAAGGAGCGGACACCAAAATCGGCCACCTGGGACAGACATGCGCCCAAAAACGGGGGAGCCAAAAACAAGCACACCATGCGTGCCGCGCCCAAAACCCATTGACCCTGGGTTCTACGAAGATAGTTAGAAAGTTGCCACAGTTTCTGCCTTACTGGAAGTCTTAATCCTATCACAGCAGGGGCTTTGGGTGCTGCTCACCAATGCACTCCAAGCTTGCCGGGAGCAATGCCCGCGAACCTCTAAGACGGCGTCCACTACCCGTTGCACAGCTGGCTATTTTCTGTTTGACAACCGCTCTAGCAAACGGAAGCATGAGGCACAGGAAGCTGAGTTCGGCACTCACGAAACACTGCCAGCCCGCCCCAATAACTACACGTAAATACTACAGCTGGAACCGAAACGGCACCAATGTGAAACGGTCGGCCAACACAAAAAAAAAAAAACGCACGAAGCACAAACTTTCGCCGAGCCTGATTCAATCTTGGCCCTTAGATCAAATGGCTCAGCTTGGAAAAGGCTGCGCCACTGATCGCTCCGTCTCCCTCTCTCTGGGCTGCTCCCAAGACCCTGTAAGGGTGCAAGACAGCCCGGAAAAACCGAAGATTAAAGGACCCACGACCGATGTTCTATATCTTTTGGGGCATTCTTCCAAGGTTCGGAGCAACCCTCTCTCTCGCTGTCTCTCGACAGTTTGCAAAGCACGGGAGGGGCATACTGCATGAATTGGCGCTGTCTTGGACCAGCAAGTCCTTCAGGTATGGACGAAAGGCATGGGTGTGTATGTCTGTCTGTGTCTCTGTGTGTGTGTGTCATTTTCGAGTTGGTCACCTGTCCGGGGCTTGTTGGAAAGGGAAACCGAAAGCATGTCATCTGTTTAGGCAGTCCATTGACACTTGTCCCGGGCTCTAAAAGCATTTTTCACGCCTGGCGGGCTCATGGCTTGCTGAATCGGACGAACACGCTGGGGGCCCACCAAACCCGCACTACCTCACTCACCCCCTTCTAAGGCTTTCTCCTTTCATTCTGTAAGAATATGTTCTCTCCATCTTTGAATTGGGAAACCCCTCTTTCAGGGTTCCTTAAATACATCCAAAACCAGCAGCTTTACCGGGATTCGGATCGTTGGCATTTGGGTGACTTTCAATTGGCAAAGGCTATCCTTCTCTTGGGATGTTCAAAGGGGAACCCAAAGGGAAAACCACTGTCTTTCGAAAACCCGGTGTTGAAACCTAGTATTCATTTGTGTAAAAACAAAATGTTAGAACGAAAATCAAATGAGGGAATGGACCTGGGGATTCCGTTGAAGCAATCAAATGGGATCCCAAGCGGCGCATCCGGTCCTGGCTGGCACCGCCTGAGCCGGAGGGTCCCCTCCCGAATTGGGAGTTCATGGGGCTACGTGCCCAACCTTTTGGTGTGTCTTTTAGTGGACCCCACCCCCCACCCCCACCCCAAAAAAAAACAAAAACGGTGATTGTCCTCCTGAGTTCTCTTTAAAGCCACAAAGAAAAGGGTACCCTGGAAAAAAGACATCCCCACTTGAACCTTTTCTCCCTTTTGTTTGTTCACAACTTGAGGGGCTACCTCTTTCCTTACAAACCCACTCCAGTGGACAGAAGGCCCTTTCTAGGATGGGTCTTCCGAAAGCCCTTGCCACTTTCCACTGGAAAAAGGGGGTTACCAGGTTGAGCAAATCGTGGCCCTTGGGGGGGGGGGGGGCATCGTCCTGCCGGTTCATAATCGATCCTCCAGAAATGAACATGGAAGCAAAAAGGGCAGGAGCTTCCTGTATGGTGAGTTTGGGGTCCCATGTGAATCCAGAGGGGGGTGAACGGCTTGTTTGGACTGCCCGGAATGTGGACCAACACATGGATCCGACACGCGTGGATCCGACACGCCAGATCCAAGCGGGCCCTTTCTGGGGATGTTTGCGACAACCCGGTCGAGGGTGCAGCCAGGAGATCAGAAAGAGGTCATTTCGGAAATTAGGGCCCATTTTACAAGGCCAAGTACAAGGAAAACCACCCAAGGCCCGGGAAGGTTCCGAAAACCATTCTGGTGGGCCGTCGGTTGTTCTGCCATGTCATGCCCCAACCCGCCAGTAGACGCTCTGCATGAGTGTTGCGCCTTCACCCTCTCGATGACAGGCAAACTCGAAGCAGCCAACATTCTATCAGAGAGCAACATCCAACAAAATGCACGGGGAGGAAGAATCCCTTAGATATGCATTGTGGCTGCACACCAGACTACATCATTTAAAAGAGGAAACAGGTGAATGTGTGTGTGTGTGTATGTGTGTGTGTGTGCGTGCTTCCGCGGGGGTGTGCTTGCTGCAAGTCAGCAAGCAACAGGACAAAAAGGCTCGCTTGGGCCAAAATAGATCCGATCATTCAGATCACTTGCGAGATGACCAACCAGTTCCTGTCAATGCTGCGGACTCCTTTTTGCAAGACGCCGGTGGTCTTTCGGGGTACATTCGAATTTGCAAGAAAATCGATCAGAGTGAAAAGATCCCGCATGACTGGGAATGACTGCAAGTGCAGAAGGCCGGTCCGTGCAAACCCCGCATCGCATTTAATATGCGTGCCCTTGGGTAAAACGACCCCGATGTGGAACCAACCCGGCCCATACCTCCTGTTCCATGCAGCCGTCTTCCAAGTGTCACGGGAAGGCCCGGCTCTCAATCAAAGCAAGACCAACTTATCGCCTCAGCGCTGTCGCTTGCATGAAGACACCTCCTCTGCACCAGCGATCCCTTGGAGAGATGCGCAAACCAACGGCTGGTATCCGCAGTCCAAAAGAGAACGACTCTTGAGGTCACCGCGAAAGCATACTTGACACCAAAACTGAAGGCGGTTCTCCCATGGCCACCTGTCATCTGTGGCTCTCAGTCAAAGGAACTTGCCAAGGCAATAGCTCACGGATCCATTTGTTCATTGCCGCAAGGTAGACTGGGAACTGCTGGGTAAACCACTAAACACAACATGAAAGCCTGCTACCATTTGGTTTTGTCAGTTCCTCGCGTATCTTCTATTCGCAGCTGTCAATCCACAAGCACACCCCAGTCAGCCTGAGCATTTCGCCAAGTCCAAAATACTCATCCTGCAAGCAGTCAATCGAGACTCGGGACACAACAAAGAAAGGAGCCGCCCGAAGTTCTCACAATACGGGTCCCAAAAGATGTCGTTCTTTGTTGTTCGTTCCCTTTAAATGCCAACCAAAATATTGAACAACTTGAATGTTTATGCGAGCAACCCAGACTGCACACCCCACAACAAGTCTTGCATATAAAACATGTCCATGTTGGTGCATCGGGCGGGCAAAAGTCCAACAAATGAGCTTCACAAGCTCATTTGGGAGGGTCACAATCGAAACCAGGTACAAGAGGTCTGCCATGTCTACCCAAAACCTCAAGAATCCACGGGTCGCCCGCACCTATGCCGGACTGTCCTGCTCTAACCTTCATCTACCTGTTGATTCACTCAAAAGATTGCTGGGGCGTGCCAACGATCCGACGATCGTTTCCAGCGGAAGCGCAGCGGAACCAAAGCCAAGCTGAGCTTGGAGCAGCGGAAGTTATCGTTTGCGGGTTCCACAAGTTGAGATGCCGAGCTGCGAGCTTCGACGACCAACTTACCCTGTGGGAGCCCCGAAGCCCCCCCCCCCCCCACAGCTCACAGCTGTATCCATGTACCAGCGGGTGTCTACCGACATTTAACCATGCCCTTTGAGCCTGGGCGAGAAGAGCAGATGCAACTGGGGTGGTCTTTTTTGAAGGTACCATTTTGAGGTACTCCTATACACATTCCCAGCTAGACACCTGCTTTGGGGAAACCCCACTAACCTTAGTATAGCCCAACGTTTGATTGTAGTTCATCTTGCCTTGTAAGCAAAACCGCACGGACGCAACAATCTGCTCTTGGCTTCCTTGAAGTGTCTTACCCGGCCTGGATTGTTTGTAGGGGTCATTCAATCCAGAAAACCGTCGGAAAAGAGCGATGGGTGAAATGAACGATGCGTTCAAGAACGATGTTGCAAGGAAAAAATGGTTGACAAGAATGGGGGACTAACCTAGGACTTTGCATGGCCGACAGTCGCGCTGCCGGATGGCACAATTCCGAATTCGGCCGGAGCCCCAAAAATCCTCAACGGCCGCCCATAGCTGCAGCGAACTCTTCCCTGGAGAGGGTGCCGTCGCCATCCGCGTCCATCTGGCGGAGTCCAACATTTCGCTGAATGCCATTGGAAGTTGGAGTTGGAGGAGTAACCCCAAGCAAGTTGGTGGGTAATGTCATTTCCTTGGACAGCATTGACCGCTGCTCGCATGAATCACGGTCAAAAAAAGTGGTTGGCCAAATCATGGGAAAATCAGGGGCTCGTTTCCTCGTTTTTGTTCGAGATTGAGTATCTCCCCCATGTCCCTCCCGAAGCCTGGATGTTTTGACTCTTAGTGGGACCAAAACCATGTAAATGTAAAGAACAAAATGGGTGGATATCCGCATTTATCGCCAGCTGGGATTGTCCCTGTCCCGCACTGAGCTTCATCTACCCAAGTCGGTCTTCTGGCTCAGTTGAGTGTGAAAGCTGCAACATCACCGAACCATCCTGCCTGGGCGAAAAGGTCGCCCTTGGCACGCACAACGGCAGCGACTCCGTGGACATAAATCTAACCATGTGGGTATATGTCAAGCTGGGGATTTGGACCCCAAAAGAATTGGCTTCCCTTTAAACCAACCTAAAAAGGGAAACCTCAAGACAGTACACATTCATGTACAGGAGGTTCACCCAAGGGTCCCCCATGAAAATTGTAAGAAGCGCAGCTTGGGCCGCTGCAATGCACGTAATTGCTGTCAAGCCACCGGCTGTGCACCGGTTTGCACGGGTGCAGATGAGTACTGTCCGGGCGCTGCGGAATAGGTCGCTGGGGCAGTGGAGTACTGAACCGGCGCCGAGGAGTACTGCGCTGGGGCAGAGGAGTACTGCACTGGGGCAGAGGAGTACTGTCCGGGCGCTGCGGAATAAGTCGCTGGAGCAGCTGAGTACTGCACTGGGGCAGAAGAGTACTGCACTGGCGCAGAGGAGTAGTCTGCCGGAGCACCATACTGCACTGGGGCAGAAGAGTACTGCACTGGGGCAGAGGAGTAGTCAGCCGGAGCACCATACTGCACTGGGGCAGAGGTGTACTGCACTGGGGCAGAGGAGTAGTCTGCCGGAGCACCATACTGCACTGGGGCAGAAGAGTACTGCACTGGGGCAGAGGAGTACTGCACTGGGGCAGAGGAGTAGTCAGCCGGAGCACCATACTGCACTGGGGCAGAGGAGTACTGCACTGGGGCAGCGGAGTAGTCAGCCGGAGCACCGTACTGCACTGGGGCAGAAGAGTACTGCACTGGGGCAGCGGAGTAGTCAGCCGGAGCACCATACTGCACTGGGGCAGAAGAGTACTGCACGGGGGCAGAGGAGTAGTCTGCAGGAGCACCATACTGCACTGGGGCAGAGGAGTACTGCACCGGGGCAGAGGAGTAGTCTGCTGGAACAGTCATGTACTGCGCAGGTTCCGCTGGAGCAGTCATGTACTGTGCAGGGGCAGACGAGTACTCTGCTGGAGCAGTCATGTACTGTGCAGGGGCAGACGAGCACTCTGCTGGAGCAGTCATGTACTGCGCAGGGGCAGCCGAGTAAGTCGCCGGGGCAGAGGAGTACTCCGCTGGAGCAGTCATGTACTGTGGCGGAGCGGTGGTGTACGTCATGAACTCCTGCCGGGAGATCATCCCATCATTGTTGGTGTCATACTGCGCAAACATGGGAGCAGGTGCTGCCTGTGGCACTGCGTATGTTGTCTGGGCCGGCGCTGAGTACTGCATGGGCTGCGGAGCCGCGTAGGTTGCTGGCTGCGGGCTGTACTGAGGAGCCGAGTAGGTCGCAGGGGCTGGCTGAACAGCAGACACTGAGGACACTGGGCCTGGCTGAACAGCAGACACTGAGGACACTGGGGCTGTGGAATACGTGGCCGGCTGAACGGCAGATACGGAGGACACTGGCGCGGCCTGCACTGGCGCAGCCTGCTGGGGTGCCGCATATTGGACCGGTGGAGCATATGTCATTGACTGAGGAGCTGGCTGAGACATCGGAGCAACTGTTGACGGAGCAGGCGCCGCATAGACAGCTGGAGTGGACTGTGTAGGGCCAGCGGAGGGAGGTGCTGCATAGATCATGGGCTGCTGGGGCTGCGGGGACTGCTGGGTCTGCTTGGGCGACTCGGCAGGTGCTGCATACACCATGGGCTGCTGGGGCTGCTGGGTCTGCTTGGGCGACTCAGCAGGTGCCGCATACACCATGGGCTGCTGGGGCTGCTGGGGCTGCTGGTCTGCTTGGGCGACTCAGCAGGTGCCGCATACACCATGGGCTGCTGGGGCTGCTGGGGCTGCTTGAGCGTCTCAGCAGGTGCCGCATACACCATGGGTTGCTGAGGCTGCTTGGGTGCCTCAGCAGGTGCCGCATACACCATGGGCGGCTGCATCGACTGCTGCTGCTGCACCGGCGGCTGCATCGACTGCTGCTGCTGCACCGGCGGCTGCATCGACTGCTGCGGTGCCATGTAGCTCATGAACTCTTGCCTGGAAATTTGCCCATCATTGTTGGTGTCATACTGCGCAAAGCTCATTGGGGCAGAAGAGTATGTCACCGGCTGCGGAGACGAGTACGTCGCTGGCTGCGGAGACGAGTAAGTCGCCGGCTGAGAGTAGGTCGGAGCTACAACTGCAGCTGAGGACGACTGGGGCGCAACCACTGCCGCCGAGCCCCCGGTAGCCGGCTGAGTCATGTAGGTGGGCTCCGCCGTGTAGGTTGCAGGCTGTGTGTAGGTCTGCGGAGCAGAGTAGCTCATGGTCTGTGGAGTGGAGTAGGTCGCTGGCTGCGAGGCTCCGTACTGCACAGTCTGCGGAGCAGAGTAAGTCGCCGGCTGAGGGGCTCCATACTGCACCGGCTGCTGAGCGGAGTAGGTCGCAGGGGCTGTGGAATATGTGGCCGGCTGAACAGCAGACACTGAGGACACTGTCTGGGGGGCGACAGCAGCCGCTGGCGCTCCCATGGTGGTTGCCGGGCCGGTCACGTACTGCGGCTGGGCAGTGTAGGTGGCAGGGGCGGGCTGCGCATAGGTCTGCGGCGCAGAGGTTGCTGGCTGGGCGCCGTACTGCATCGGTGCCGAGGAGTATGTTGCTGGCTGCGCAGAGTAGCTGGTCACTGGCTGCGTTGAGTAGCTGGTTACCGGCTGAGCGGCATAGCTCGTTACCGGCTGAGCGGCGTAGCTGGTTACCGGCTGAGCGGCGTTCATTGGCTGCGCAGAGTAAGCGGTTGGCTGCCCGGAGGAGTACGTAACCGGCTGCGCAGTGGAATAGGTCACTGGCTGTCCTGAGTATGTCACAGGTTGCCCAGTGGTGTAAGCAGTTGGCGTAGAGGTGTAAGTTGGCTCCGCCTAAGCTTGGCAATCGGAACTCTGAATGAGTGCGTGGATGATCATCCAAGAATCTCTGAGGCGCACACTGGTACACTCTGCGCTTGCATCATGTTCAGGAACTCCTCTCTCACAAATGACAAACCCTTCCTGCAAATGCTAGGATGGCTGCTAGGATTCAATCTGAGACCGCTATGCGTCTGAATTTCATTGGGGGCACTTTGGTTCGCATCATTTGCATTTGTATTTTTTGCCGCCCATCTTCCAAAAGCAGCCCTGTAAACTTCATCAATGAAACTCTCCAAGACAAGATTGATCTTCCAGGTGCCAGTCTGCTACGTAAGTGGAACAATGGACCCGTCTCTCAACGTCTCACCCCGCAGTCACCCAACGCCTCTCGCGACAGGACTCCGTCGCCGTTGGCATCCATTGCATCGAAGGCATCCTGCGGAAAAGTCACGAAGCCATCAATTTTTGTGGATTTCTTTGAGGGTCTCACCGTTTTTCGCTGAAAACGCGGCCCAAGAGCCATGAGAGAAAGTTGTGTGTGTGTGTGTGGCCAATTTAGGAGGCACCAAAAAACACATAGACACCCATTTCTGCCTGGCCTTGTTCCCATAAAAGCCATTCTAGCCCCAGACTGAAGCTGAGAAATTTCTGGGACAAAGGCAACATGACCTGCAAACTCCCTCTCTCAGCTGTATCAGGGTGGGATTTTCTGTTAGCTCTAAGGGAATCACGCCCACTGCCCAGTGGATCCAGTCAATGTACTTGGTGAAGGGAAACCATCCAAGACGAGTTCAAGATAGGGGAACACCAAAAGTGGGGAATCCTTCAAAAGGCCCACAAGTCAAGAACAAGAATGGTAACCTACAGCCCTCGACCGTCCGTGGCTGCCATGGCGGAGATGGAAAACGCACCGGGCGAGTCCGTCAATCGGACTTGGCTTGGTCACCCAATAGCTCCGGAGCTACCGTGGATGCAATCCGTCCGCACCACCTAAGAAACCCTGGAAAGATGATTCCCCTATAGATACCAACAAACAAAGGTTTCTCATGGTGTCAAAGCGGTGCAAATTTTCGTCCATCCACAGTATTGCCAGCAACTCAAGTGAGGAGAAACAGAATCGGCGCATATTTTGAGCCCACCCTTTGTGACGGGTCAAAAAAGAGAGAAGCCAACTTTTTCTTGGAATGCATGTGGCACCTTTCTAATTCTGAGGCACCTCTCCATCAATCAAGACCGCAGATTGATATCAGAGCCAGTTCGCCAATTCTAGCCGTCCCTGCGTTCTGCGCAAGGCACCTTTTTGCACCCAAGTACAAAGTCGACAGGCAGAATCAATACTATGGAAAACAATCTGATGGCCGTTCGGCAGAAACTACGAGAGCTCTTCAAGTGCTTCTCCGTTGCTCCTTGAAAATCTACATGTCACAAGGATCAACCGGCCATCAACCTCTTTGTTCGAGACTCAGCTTTCCGCGGAGCCAAGCAAGCCTTAGCTTAGCCCGTGACGCGTGAATTGCAAATCACAACTCAGGATCGTTCAAAGGCCTTGTTTCTCACTCAGAATCCGCACACCCATAGGACGTTTGGAGCCCGCCTCTTGGCTTTGTTTCGCGATCTAAGGCCAGAGCAATGTGCAAAAGATTTCTCAAAACTGGATTGGATGTAGCTGATCCGTATACTTGGCCTGGCAGTCAACTTGAAAACAAACTTCTGGCATGCCCCCTTCGCGTTGCGCGGTTCCAAACAGCTGCTTCATGTCATATGCCCTGCATGGGCCACGCCTGGACGCCCTGTCGAGGGCTTTCTGGCCCTACCAAAATGTCTATGGTGGATGACCTTCTCTACCAACCCGGACCTTCTTTTTGCACATGCCCCAATTGACGAATTGTTCTACGAAGATGGGCCTTAGTGTAACCCAGATAGTAGAAACAGCTAGCACGATGGCCAATAGGGTTTTGGGACGCCGCTCACGTGTTGTTCATCTACGTACAAGTTTGACCATATGTTGTATATGCGAGCGACTGTTGGGCAGGCTATGCAAAGCTTCGTACACGCATGTCTGGTGAAAAAGACATTTGTGATAATCCGGTTGGCATACTCATAAATGGAAAAAGGCATCGTATGAATAAATACATTCCAGACCCTTGACCAAACCGCTTCGCCCCTACTATTTTTAATTGAGCAAATACACAACTAAACTACACTATAGTCCTGACAGCCCGGCCCTTGTCTTTCTTGGGCATAGGGGAAAAAATACCACTCTTTGTTGAGCAACCAGCATCCTAAACAACTGGCTCTTTGCTGCAGCAGAGAGGATTGTTTAGGTGATGGAAACATCTTGCAGTAGCAGATACAAATTGGAAAGATTTACTAAAATACATCCGCCGAGAAAAAGACTCCAGAAGTGAAAGCTTGCAGGTGTGTTTGATGTAGTGATGTTGCAGCGAAATTGGCTACAGGTGCCTTTGACATAGTGAAACTACAATGAGATAGCTCAGGTGTTTCTGACGTAGTGAAGTTACGCGAAGATAAGTTCATCTGTCTTTGACAAATGTGTTTGGCAAGTGTGTGGCAGGTGTTTGACAGGTGCGTTTGAAAGGTGTGTATGCTGTTCCCAAACGCTTTAGAAAATAACCCTTCGCATGCTGTCGGAAAAATCGCTCTGGCTTCACTTTGCAGAGCAAAAGAGGGCTCGCTACTTTGAGACCCGAAGGGTATCCCTGTGTCCGATGTCGCCCTCTTGTTTCCTTGTGGGTTCTCAGCGGATGGAAGATCAAAATCCGCGCAAGGCAGTAGTTGGTAAGCGGTTCATCGAAGTTTTCATCGCTGTGTTTGCTTCATCCATCCCAACTAGTGCCTGAAGCAATTGTTTGTACCTATCCAGAGTACTTTACATAGGGAAGCAATCGATTTACAGGCTGGGGTACCATATTGTCATCCATGAAGGGCTTCCCTACTTGGATGTTCGTCCTAAGTAGGTACCAACACTTGTCCCCACCGTATAACCTAAGTAGATTGAACATCCTTTTGGGCTGTGCTTATTCTTGCAGCCCAGAAAAAAACATCCCAGGATTTTCAAGGACGACCAACAAAAAGCATTCCATGCAGGGGTTCTCATGTCCCATTCGACGAATCGGGCCTTCAGCGGCCCGCCATCATGGCTGCAAACTCCTCCCGGGTCAAGGTGCCGTCGCCATTGGCATCCAACTGGCGACGTGGCTTGGCCAAATGCCACGCAAAAACCCGGGCGATTCGGGGCGCCAAATGGGGCGTATTGTTTGGTTTTGTTTTTTCTGCGGGCCTCGCTTTGGTGTCCCTAACCCTTTCAACGAGCTGAAAGGGCAACTCAAAGGACAACACCCCTTGTGGGGGTCCAGAACCCTATTCTGGCACATGAGGTTCCGTAAACAACCAGCAAAAGTGGTTCTCTCCCTCTCTCTCTCTTTTTCTCTGTGTGTTGGTGTGATTGTGTGTTGTTGTGTTGTTGTGTGTTGTTGTGTGTTGTTGTGTGTTGTTGTGTGTTGTTGTGTGTTGTTGTGTGTTGTTGTGTGTTGTTGTGTGTTGTCGTGTGTTGTGGTGTGTTGGTGTGTGTTGTTGTGTGTTGTGTGTGTGTTGGTGTGTGTTGGTGTGTGTTGGTGTGTGTGTGTGTGTTGGTGTGTGTTGGTGTGTGTTGGTGTGTGTGTTGGTGTGTGTTGGTGTGTGTTGGTGTGTGTTGGTGTGTGTTGGTGTGTGTTGGTGTGTGTTGGTGTGTGTTTGTGTGTGTTGGTGTGTGTTGGTGTGTGTCGGTGTGTGTTGGTGTGTGTGTGTGTGTTGGTGTGTGTTGGTGTGTGTTGGTGTGTGTTGGTGTGTGTTGGTGTGTGTTGGTGTGTGTTGGTGTGTGTGTTGGTGTGTTGGTGTGTGTTGGTGTGTGTTGGTGTGTGTTAATTTTTGCTGTGTGTTGCTGCGTGTTGCTGCGTGTTGCTGTGTGTTGCTGTGTGTTGCTGTGTGTTGCTGTGTGTTGCTGTGTGTTGCTGTGTGTTGGTGTGTGTTGGTGTGTGTTGGTGCGCGTTGGTGTGTGTTGGTGCGTGTTGGTGCGTGTTGGTGTGTGTTGGTGTGTGTTGGTGTGTGTTGGTGTGTGTTGGTGTGTGTTGGTGTGTGTTGGTGTGTGTTGGTGTGTGTGTTGGTGTGTGTTGGTGGTGTGTTGGAGTGTGTGTTGGGTTTGTGTGTTGGGTGTGTTGGTGTGTGTTGGTGTGTGTTGGTGTGTGGTTGGTCGTTGTTGGGTTGTGTTTGGTGTGTTTGTTGGTGCTGGTTGAGGTGTTGTTTGGTGTTTTTGAGTTTGGTTGTGTGTTGGTTGTGTGTGTTGGTGTGTGTGTTGGTGTGTGTTGGTGTGTGTCGGTGTGTGTTGGTGTGTGTTGGTGTGCGTTGGTGTGTGTTGGTGTGTGTTGGTGTGTGTTGGTGTGTGTCGGTGTGTGTTGGTGTGTGTTGGTGTGTGTTGGTGTGTGTTGGTGTGTGTTGGTGTGCGTTGGTGTGCGTTGGTGTGCGTTGGTGTGCGTTGGTGTGCGTTGGTGTACGTTGGGGTGCGTTGGTGTGCATTGGTGTGCGTTGGTGTGCGTTGGTGTGCGTTGGTGTGCGTTGGTGTGCGTTGGTGTGCGTTGGTGTGCGTTGGTGTGCGTTGGTGTGTGTTGGTGTGTGTTGGTGTGTGTTGGTGTGTGTTGGTGTGTGTTGGTGTTGTGTTGGTGTTGTGTTGGTGTTGGTGTGTGTTGGTGTGTGTTGGTGTGTGTTGCTGTGTGTTGCTGTGTGTTGGTGTGTGTTGGTGTGTGTTGGTGCGTGTTGCTGTGTGTTGCTGTGTGTTGCTGTGTGTTGCTGTGTGTTGCTGTGTGTTGCTGCGTGTTGCGGTGTGTTGGTGTGTGTTGCTGTGTGTTGGTGTGTGTTGGTGTGTGTTGGTGTGTGTTGGTGCGTGTTGGTGTGTGTTGGTGTGTGTTGGTGTGCGTTGGTGTGTGTTGGTGTGTGTTGGTGTGCGTTGGTGTGTGTGTGTTGGTGTGCGTTGGTGAGCATTTGGTGCGCGTTGTGATTGGGATGGGTGTAGCGTGGGTGTGTGTTCTGGTGCGGTTGGTGTGTGTGTTGGTGTGTGGTGGTGTGTGGTGGTGTGTGTGTGTGTTTGTGTTTGGTGTGTGTGTGTGTTGGTGTGTGTGTTGGTGTGTGTGTGTGTGTTGGTGTGTGTTTGTTGGTGTGTGTGTGTGTGTGTTGGTGTGTGGTGTGTGTGTGTGTGTTGGTGTGTGTGTGTGTGTTGGTGTGTGTGTGTGTGTGTTGGTGTGTGTGTGTGTGTGTGTTGGTGTGTGTGTGTGTGTGTATGTTGCTGTGTCTGTGTGTGTCTGTGTGTGTCTGTGTGTGTGTGTTGGTGTGTGGTGTGTGTGTGTGTTGGTGTGTGTGTGTGTGTTGGGGTGTGTGTTGGTGTGTGTGTTGGTGTGTGTTGGTGTGTGTTGGTGTGTGTTGGTGTGTGTTGGTGTGTGTTGGTGTGTGTTGGTGTGTGTTGGTGTGTGTTGGTGTGTGTTGGTGTGCGTTGGTGTGCGTTGGTGTGTGTTGGTGTGCGATGGTGTGCGTTGGTGTGTGTTGGTGTGTGTTGGTGTGTGTTGGTGTGTGTTGGTGTGTGTTGGTGCGTGTTGGTGCGTGTTGGTGTGTGTTGGTGTGTGTTGCTGTGTGTTGCTGTGTGTTGGTGTGTGTTGCTGTGTGTTGCTGTGTGTTGGTGTGTGTTGGTGTGTGTTGGTGTGTGTTGGTGTGTGTTGGTGTGTGTTGGTGTGTGTGTGTGTGTTGGTGTGTGTTGGTGTGTGTTGGTGTGTGTGTGTTGCTGTGTGTTGGTGTGTGTTGCCGTGTGTGTTGCTGTGTGCGTTGCTGTGTGTGTTGCTGTGTGTGTTGCTGTGTGTTGCTGTGTGTTGCTGTGTGTTGCTGTGTGTTGCTGTGTGTTGCTGCGTGTTGCTGCGTGTAGCTGTGTGTTGCTGTGTGTTGCTGTGTGTTGGTGTGCGTTGCTGTGCGTTGCTGTGTGTTGCTGTGTTTTGCTGTGTGTTGGTGTGTGTTGGTGTGTGTTGGTGTGTATTGGTGTGTGTTGGTGTGTGTCGGTGTGTGTTGGTGTGCGTTGGTGTGTGTTGGTGTGTGTTGGTGTCTGTTGGTGTGGGTTGGTGTGGGTTGGTGTGGGTTGGTGTGGGTTGGTGTGGGTTGGTGTGTGTTGGTGTGTGTTGGTGTGGGTTGGTGTGGGTTGGTGTGTGTTGGTGTGTGTTGGTGTGTGTTGGTGTGTGTTGGTGTGTGTTGGTGTGTGTTGGTGTGTGTTGGTGTGTGTTGGTGTGTGTTGGTGTGTGTTGGTGTGTGTTGGTGTGTGTTGGTGTGTGTTGGTGTGTGTTGGTGTGTGTTGGTGTGTGTTGGTGTGTGTTGGTGTGTGTTGGTGTGTGTTGGTGTGTGTTGGTGTGTGTTGGTGTGTGTTGGTGTGTGTTGGTGTGTGTTGGTGTGTGTGTTGGTGTGTGTGTTGGTGTGTGTGTTGGTGTGTGTGTTGGTGTGTGTGTTGGTGTGTGTGTTGGTGTGTGTGTTGGTGTGTGTGTTGGTGTGTGTGTTGGTGTGTGTGTGTTGGTGTGTGTGTTGGTGTGTGTGTTGGTGGTGTGTGTTGGTGTGTGTTGGTGTGTGTTGGTGTGTGTTGGTGTGT
Source organism: Effrenium voratum (assembly GCA_963377175.1). NCBI lineage: Eukaryota > Dinophyceae > Suessiales > Symbiodiniaceae > Effrenium > Effrenium voratum. Next base: position 336,581 of record CAUJNA010000056.1, read on the forward strand.
GTTGGTGTGTGTTGGTGTGTGTTGGTGTGTGTTGTGTGTGTTGGTGTGTGTTGGTGTGTGTTGGTGTGTGTTGGTGTGTGTTGGTGTGTGTTGGTGTGTGTTGGGTGTGTTGGTGTGTGTTGGTCTGTGTTTTTGTGCGTTGGTGTGTGTTGGTGTGTGTTGGTGTGTGTTGGTGTATGTTGCTGTGTGTGTTGGTGTGTGTTGGTGTGTGTGTGTGTTGGTGTGTGTTGGTGTGTGTTGGTGTGTGTTGGTGTGCGTTGGTGTGTGTTGGTGTGTGTGTTGGTGTGTGTTGGTGTGTGTTGGTGTGTGTTGAGTGTTGGTGTGTGTTGGGTTGTGTTGGTGTGTGTTGGTGTGTGTTGGTGTGTGTGTGTGCTTGTGTTTGCCTGCGCAATTGTGTGTGTGTGTGTGCGTGTGTTTGCCCGCGTTTGCGCTCGTTTGCGAGCGGTTGTGTGTGTGTGTGCGTTTCTGTGTATGCTTGTGTGTGTGTGTTTGTGTGTCCTTGCGGGTTTGTCAATGTGTGTGTGTGTGCGCGTTTGGGTTTGTGTTTGTGTTTGCGTCGGTTTGTGTGTGTTGGTGTGTGTGTGTGTGCGTACGTGTGTTTGTATGTCTGTTTGCGTATGCTTGTTTGTGCGTGCTTGTGTGTGTGCTTCTTTTGTGTATGTTTGCGCGTGTGTGTGTGTGTGTGCGTGGGTTTGTGTATGTTTGTGTGTGTGTGCTTGTTTGTGTCTCTGTTTGTGTGTGTGGGGGATGATTGCGCATATACGTACGCGCATGCGTGCGCGTGCGTGCATGTGCGTGCGTGCGCTTGCGCGTGCGTGCGTGCGCACGCATGGCGTCTCTGTTTGTTTGTTTGTTTGTTTGTTTGGTTTGGTTTGTTTGTTTGTCTGTCTGTTTGTTTCTTTGTCTGTTTGTCTGTTTGTCTGTTTGTCTGTTTGTCTGTTTCTCCGTTTGTCTGTTTGGCTGTTTGTCTGTTTGTCTGTTTGTCTGTTTGTCTGGTTGTCTGTCTGTTTGTTTGTTCTGTTTGTTCTGTTTGTTCTGTTCTGTTTGTTTTGTTCTGTTTGTTCTGTTCTGTTTGTTCTGTTCTGTTTGTCTGTCTGTCTGTTTGTCTGTTTGTCTGTTTGTCTGTTTGTCTGTTTGTCTGTTTGTCTGTTTGTCTGTTTGTCTGTTTGTCTGCTTGTTTGCTTGCTTGTTTGTTTGTTTGTTGTTTGCTCTGTTTGTTCTGTTTGTTCTGTTTGTTCTGTTTGTCTGTTTGTCTGTCTGTTCGTCTGTCTGTTTGTTTGTGTGTTGGTTCTGTTTGTTCTGTTTGTTCTGTTCTGTTTGTTCTGTTCTGTTTGTTCTGTTTGTCTGTTTGTCTGTCTGTTTGTCTGTCTGATTGTCTGTCTGTTTGTTTGTCTGTCTGTTTGTCTGTTTGTCTGTTTGTCTGTTTGTCTGATTGTCTCTCTGTTTGTTTGTCTGTCTGTTTGTCTGTTTGTCTGTTTGTCTGTTTGTCTGTTTGTCTGTTTGTTTGTCTGTCTGTTTGTCTGTTGGTCTGTTTGTTTGTTTGTTTGTTTGTTTGCTTGCTTGCTTGCTTGTTTGTTTGTTAGTTTGTTTGAGTGTGTGTGTGTGTGTGGGTTTGTGGGTTTGTGTGAATTTGTCTGGTTTGTTTGTGTGTGTGCGTGTGTTTGCGTTGTGTGTGTGCTTGTGTGTATGCTTGTGTGTGCGGTTGTGCTTGTGCGCGTTTGTGTGTGTGTGGGCTTGTGTGTTTGTACTGTTTTTGTGAGGTGTGTTTGTGTGTGTGTGGGTGTGTGTGGGTGTGTGCGCGTGGTGTGGTGTGTGGTATTGTGTATGTGAATTGCGGCGTGTTCGCATGTGTGTGTGTGTGTGGGGGTGTGCGTGTGTGCGTGCGTGCGTGCGTGCGTGGGTGCGGGTGCGGGTGCGGGTGCGGGTGCGGGTGCGGGTGCGGGTGCGGGTGCGGGTGCGGGTGCGGG